>JAJOZX010009929.1:0-140499 GCA_023014485.1 Bathynomus jamesi | reverse complement strand
TGAAAACAAATTTACCGGGTTATTGTACGAGTTGGCGGGGGCGGTAATCTAATTGTATTAAAGGTTGGGAATGGTTGACTGTTGACGTATCCATGTTAGAAGTGGAAAAGTGGTGGAGGATTTCTTTTCAATGATGGTTCGGAAGAATTATTTAGCTATGTTTAAGTTGAAAGCGGAACTGTAATCGTTGAGGGTTGATTTTGTATTAAGAATATATAGGGATTTGAGGATGCGGAGGTCGGTTGGTTGGTATGTTGAATTGATAATTTTGAAATTGGTGGGGAGCAGTGGGTGATTGTGGAGGTAGCAATGATCTCTTATTAGGGTTGCCAGATTTTTCAAATGCCCATGCGGGACAAAAAAATTTCTGAGTTTCTTTTTTAAGAGCAAATTTTTTTTCAAATTGAAACTAGATTTCTTCAACGGTTACAACAAACAAAATTAAAAAAAATTTATTACAATAATATTTAACAATTAAACATCGTGAATAAATTGAAATTATTATACATAATATTGAAATTCTAAATCAATTCATCCCTAAAAAATTTATTTAAAAAATATTTTTTGCTGGACATTTTGAACGCGGGATTTTGACGGGATTTTGACGCGGGATTTTTGGATCAAATGCGGGACTGTTCCATAAAATACGGGACGTCTGGCAACCCTAACCACGCCCCACCACTCTACTTAGGATACCCATTTATCTACCACCCACTTTCTTTGTGGAAGGATGAACAGCTGGGTTTTGCTGCGCGCCGCCTGCTGTCATTGGGCCTCGATCCCGGGGCCGATGGATTTGTTGTCAGCGACGCTAACCACCACACCACCGAGGTGCATGGTTAATGAATAAATACTTTGTATTACGCTACCCTCAAACTCGACTTTCAATAACTGAAAATACAATCAAATTTGGTTCATTAATCACATTTCCATACAATAACCTTCAAACTCAATTTTCGATAACTTTCAATCTGCAGTACTGTTAATTACTTTAAACTGTGCGTATTTTGACTATATCATCATTACTACTATAATTTATCAAAAATGTGTGTCTGTGTGTCTGTCCGCAAAAAAAAATTTACGTTTTTTCAACCGATTTCGACCAAACTCATATGGTGGATGGGGGTGATGAGTAATGAACGAAAATACTCGTAGTATATGTGTGACCAGCCCCTCCCCGACCCAACCACCAATTACTGGGCCCGAAGGCCCCAGCACCGCGATAAAACTATAGAAAAGAACGCAGCCATGCAGATCTTGAGCTTCACATTATGTCAAGATTTGTGAAGCTTATTAAGATTTTCATGACTATAATTTTTTTGCCATCAAAAATTAGCTACGCATCGGAAGCCATGATAAGTAAAAATAAATGTGACGAATTGTATTTGAAATTTAATTGCTTCGTGAGCTTCAAGTAAAATGTGTGAAGCTGCATTTAAAATTTAAGTGATTCGTGAGCTAATTGTAAATGTTAAATTCTAACTTGCTTTTAAAGAATATCCCGCCCGTAGGACGAATATTTTTGCTGGTCATCATAATTCATTGTCTGTCTGTCCGTCTGTCTCCTTTTCAGGTCCAAACGGCTAGACTGATTTTTATGGAACTTGGTGACATCACATTGTGGGTTCCCTGGAGTGTTTTTGGCAACTTTTTTCGGATCGGGTGCCCCCCAAAAATTTATCCGAATTTATCCCAAAAAATATTTGTATGCTAAAACACGAAGCACTGAAATTTCAAGAGTTTGAACTTCTAAAATTTTCTTAAAATAAACCAAGTTCCAACACGTTTCTACAGAGTTTCATACACTTTCGTGAAATGAAGAAAATCAAGTCGGTCAATAAATTTAGAAAAGAATGTAGCCATCAAAATTTTTAACTACGCATCGGAAGCCATGATAAGTAAAAAAAAAAAAAATGTGACAAGTTGTATTTGAAATTTAACTACTTCGTGAGCTTCAGGACAAATCTGTGAAGCTGAATTTAAAATTTAAGTGATTCGTGAGCTAATTGTAAATGTTCTGTACCCGTTCGCTCGTAGGACGAGTATTTTTGCTCGTTCTAATCATTTTTTAGGATATAACTATCATTAGTACTTGTAGACTGGAAGTTATTGAAAAGCGAGTTTGAAGGATATTGTGATTAATGAACCAAGTTGGATTGGATTTTTAGGACCTTTTTTTAAATATTTCTGACCACATTTTGACTAAATATTATGTTAATTTGGAATGTAAAATACCATTATTAAAAATCTAAAATAATTCATGGTACCGTAGAATGAAAGTTACTGAAGATTCAATTTGAGGGTTCTGCAAAAGAAATTATATAAAACTCACTGATCTTTACTATCTTTACTACCTTTTAAATAATTCTTAATGGTGATGTACCGATTCCAAAATTTAGCCGATACCGATGCCATTAAACACCACTAATTCTTAATATAGTTTGAACAGATATATTCTATTCATTTAGGTTTTAAATGCGGTTACCAAGACTTTAAAATATATACAAATATTTCAAAATAGAAGTTGTTGAAAATTTAGTTTGAAAGACGTGGTTAGAAATAACTTTTAATTAACAAAAGTTGATATTTTTCAAATCTTTCTAATTTTTTTTCCACTGAATTTATATTTTAACGTTTCAAATATTACAGTATTTACTTTATGAAACAATATTATTTGTTATTACTCTACTGCACGTTCTTATTGGTAAACAAGTGATGTTAAGGCGAATCTGTGGATCTGTAGCCTTTATAAAAAAAAATGTTAAATTGGGCGTGAAAAAAAATAGTTAAATCAAGAAATGGCTCCAATAAAAAGTAGCTGAAACGAATATGCGGTCCGAATCTGTTCACAGATCGCAGGGTGGAACTCAGGCAAACAACAGCCGCAACCCATTGCTGGATATTTACTTCCCCGCGTTGAAAAAGAAGCGCTTTTTAATCGAAGAGGGGAGAAGGCGGAGGCGAACCCTATCAATTCGACTTAATTTCCCGAAGCGGAACCATTCAGACATCGCGAGGGATAGTTTATAAAATTAATGAATTAATTTTCATCTAAAATACAGTTCATACAGTATATTATTATTATTATTATTATTATTATTATTATTAAATTGTTATTGTTATCATTATTGTCATTACTGTTATATATGGGCTTAAACACAGCTTGCATCCTGTTTTTATTATTTATTATATATTATATTTAGATTTATTGTATACTAAAATACATTTAGATTTATTGGACCTAAATTTCGTCCTAAAATTTAAGACAGTTCGGAACTGGAAATCTGAAAAGACATTTAATCCAGTATTTACATATAAATAGAAATATATTGAAAATGCACATTTTCATGCATGAATGCCTACATTTTCTCGCATGGATGTGGTGGAAGAATAGTAAATAACAAACAATGATAAGTAGAAGGATTCTATTTCCTGAAAACCAGAATAATCTAATCGCAAGAAAATTCATTTAAGAAAGTTCGGTGCCCGTCCCTCTGCTGTTATGCTATTTTTGTCAAGGTTGGTCGTCTTTGTTGACAAATAAGGGACGGGAGGAGATTACGCTTTCACTTTTCTTCCTTTCACTGAGTTGAGGCGAAATCTTTTTAAAATTATGTTTATTGAACTTTTTTAGGAAGTATGTTCAAAAACGTACCTTTAAACGAGCTTCCGTAGCTCAGTAAAGTACTGTAACAACACCGTTTCCCTTTAAACGAAATAAAGACAGTGACGTCGGGAGTTCGAATCCCGTTGATGCTGATAATAATAGTACAGGAGTTAGCGCAACGGGGCACGTTCGTCTCGCCTAAGCGGCGTGGTGCTAGTTCCTGGCCCTCCTGACTAACTATTGCTAACGTCCCTATTCATCTACGAAACATTTATTGTATAAAATATTGTCTTTTTGGATAGACTGTACACAACGCTTATGAAAAGTTGCTTCTTATTACTGACAAGAATGTTGTAGTGGCAAATTTTAAAATAGTTTTATTTTTCAACGTTAATAGAACATCCACAAAATGTTGAACTCTTTAAACTCTCTTTTATTCCTTATTTTAATCTTCACATTCGGTTGATGTGGATTAATGTTAAAAATGCATAAAATTTAATAGATCCACTTCAGTTTTTACTCGTATCACATTTTGCCTAAAATTATTTTTGTTCGTTCATTTTCATCACTCGTCATATTCGATGGATAATTCCATAGATTTTATGTCCATTTTGTTGAAATTTTAAAAAGGTTTACACTCGAATATCTTTACACAAACATTTAACACACGGCGATTTAGTGTAGTAATTAGCGATTTATAAGATGAAAGTAACCCCAATTAGGCAATTGGAAAAGTGGACATGACAACCTTTAATGAATAATTTATAAACGGTAACTGGGAGGACTCTTGGCTCTAGCGGAATCATTACCTTGTGGCACTACTAGTGAGCTAACACCGAGTCATATTGTACCTCGTACTCATGCTATTCTAGAACGCGAGTTGGATGCTTTCCACTGCTTCATCCAAATGCAGTGGTGTCCAAACTTCCCAAGCTTAACTGTGCCCAATTTTGAGTGCTGAAATAATTTGCGACGTATTGATGACTGATGTACATAATTAATTTTCTCCGACAATAAAACAATTAAAATGCGACATAATGAGGAAATATGAGAACCGAGCCTAATTTAATTAAAGAATGGGTGGTATGGAGCCATCATGCCATGGAATGCGTTTCTAATAAATCAAAGTATATGTAAACACAATTTAAGACATTTTTTTGCGACACACCTACGGAGATTTATTAATTACATGGCGACACCTAAGAATTCGTTATTTCTTCCTCTTCATTTTCACACACACACACACACATATATATATATATATATATATATATATATATATATATAATATATATATATATATATATACAGGGTGGTTACAAATAATCTTCCCGATTTTAAACATTTATTATGAAAGAACTAACAAAGCTACAGCGAAAAGCAAGATGTACAAATAAAGAAGAACTCAAAAATTTTATTTACAAGTTATTGAAGTTCAATATGAACTACTTTTTTGCTCCTTCTGAAGTTACAGCATTCCTGAATGAGCAATTGCCTGATCGTTGGATCGGGCGTGGGAGGCCCATTCCTTGGCCGGCTCGTTCGCCCGATCTAACTCCCCTTGACTTCTTCCTCTGGGGCTATGTCAAAAATGAAGCTTTTGTTCCACCATTGGCAGCAACTTTGGAACATTTGAAGGAAAGGATACGTGAGGCTGTTAAAAAAGTTTAGTATTAGTATGCGCCTCGTGATGTAGTGGTTAGCGTCGCTGACTACGAATCCATCGGCCCGGGTTCGAGAACCGGTGACGGCAGCCGGCGTGCAACAAAACCCAGCTGTTCATCCTCCCGCACAATAAAGAAAGTGGTTGGTAGATAAATGGGTACCCAAGGTGCCTAGTGGTTAAGACGCTGGGCTGCTGATGGGGCGTGGTTCGGATTCCACGTTAAACTGTAGGTCTAAGGTGGAGTGAAAAGCTTGACCTTCATCAGAATGAACAATTCGGGTGGAAGTTAACCAAACCAAAGGTTGCTTCAAAATGTATGGAGGGAAACAGAATACCACTTTGATGCGGAGCCACAAAACGAGCTCATTTTGAACTTCAATAGCTTGTTAATAAAACTTTTTGAGTTGTTCTTTATTTGTACATCTTGCTTTTCGCTGTAGCTTTGTGAGTTTTTTCATAATAAATGTTTAAAATCGGAAGATCATTTGTAATCACCCGATATATATATATATATATAATATAATATATATATATATATATATATGACTAAATGAGAAATAAAAATAAGACGTACTAAAACAAGTAACACTAAAAACTATCCACAATTAAGACTACAAAAGAAAAAAAAAAGGAAATAAATAAAAATATAAAGTGAATGTAGTGAAAATGCTGCGTCACAGTTTTCTACTTAACTATCCCTTTACCTTTATTAATACACACATCAATCCTTCCTCTTCTCTTAACATTATTGGCGTTTCCTTTTCTCGTGATCTTTCCTGGAAAGATCACATTACTCTCTTTCCAAAACAGCTTCTAAGAGGTTAGATGTGCTGTACCCCCTCCGCGGTTTCTTCACCCCCCACTCAGTTGCTGTCTCCGTACAGGGGTCTTCTTCGCCCCTGTGTGGAGTATGCTTCTCATGTGTGGGTTGGCTCAACCCACACAGCCGTACTTGACCGGGTGGGGTGGGATCAAAGGCTTTTCGTCTCATCAATTTCCCGCCTCTTACTGATTGTCTTCAATCTCTCTCTCTCTCTCTCTCTCTCTCTCTCTCTCCTCTCTCTCTCTCTCTCTCTCTCTCTCTTCGCCACAATGTTGCCTCACTCTCTCTTTACTATCATTATTATAACGGATACTGCACTTCTGAACTCTAATTGCATACCTCCTCCTTTAAGGAGATCACGCAGCACCAGACTTTCGACACTTTATCATTCCTTTTCTGTCCAACTCTCTAACGCAACGGTTAGTCGGTATTTTCATTTATTCGTCTACTCAACCGGCCAACTTTGGAACAATCTTTCTCAACTCATCTTTCTCCCTATCTTTGACCTCCAATCTTTCAAACGCGGAGTGCTCAGGTATCTCGAAAACCCCGGACCTTGATTTTGGCTGTCTTCTTCCTCTATTCAGGGCGGGAGAGGGGCGTTTTTGAGGACATTCGCCTTTAACCCCTCTTTCCTGCGTACAAAAAAATACTGTGTTATATATATATATATATAATTGAAAAATACAATAAACGTAAGTTGATTTCATACGGAGACTGAAGTAAAACGTACAGTGCGGTGGAGGTTTCGTCCCTGCGTCGCTGAGCCACGACTCAAGTACATTTTTCACTAATATATATATATATATATATTATATATATATATATATATATAGTTTATACTTTCTTAACTCATATATGAGGCGTCGCGCGATACTATGATGAATGAGCCAAAAACAAAGTTTTGAGGAAAACGGCTTTAAGGTTTGTGAAAAAGTCATAACGTCATTAAAATAGACGTAATTCGATGTTCTTTTTAATTTTGTAAGTAATGTTATGAACATTGAATGAGTGAATGATTAAATGATAAAACAGAAGCGTTTAAAGCTATAGAAAACGGAATTTTCGCCCGTTTGATTCGTCATTGTGCCACTCGACGCCTCAATGATATTTTTGAGCACAATTACCTGATAGCAAAAGGAAATAACAAATGCCTGCATTCAATATTAAATTTTAATTGCTAAGTGCAGTAATTCTCAAAGGAAATCTACGCAGGGTTCCATTTAAAGTTGCAGAAATGGAAACCGGTCTTGGAATTGCCAGTCGAGAGGAGAAACGGGGAGAATTTTTGTTTCTAGTCTCTTTTGTGATCTTCGTTTGTAATTCTTTCAAAAACATTTAAAGATCAAGGTAAGAAACTTCATAATTTTTCTTTTAAATCATCGAGGGGCTGGGACTTTCCCAAATACCCCCTTTGGAGTGCAATCTGAAAGGACAAACATAGTGTGTGTGTGTGTGTGTATAAACGGATCAAATGTAGAATTCGGACCCCAGCCTTCTTTAGTTAGCTTTATAAGGCTAACTAACGAAAATATCACGACCTAACCTAACCAATCGTTAGGTTAACTGTACGCCCTTGACGATTGGTTAGGTTAGGTCATGATATTTTCGTTAGTTAGCCTTTAAAGCTAACTAAAGAAGGCTGGGGTCCGAATTCTACATTTGATCCATATAAACTTTTTAACATTCTCTTAAACCTTGATAATTTCTTCACAAATGGAAGCTTTCTGTAAAACTTTCGGAACCAAACTGGTTGAGTGAATTTGTGGAGTTTCTAATACTGAAATAGTAGTGAATAATTCCTTAGATTTATTATCATCTAATTTTTCGGGATACGTCGTGGCCAATATCGTAACACCGTTTCCCATCGATCAGCGAATTTAAGCGACGTTGGGTCTGATAGTAGTTGAATGGAGGACCGTCTTCATTTAATTTAAATTTGATTTATTCCGCATATATTCAGAATTTAATCAGAGAATAAATATATTCCTCGTATATTTTACATTTAATCTTAAAGGAAATAGATTTATTTCGGAAATATTTTATCTTGAAAGATAAAAATTCACATGAAATATATTTTAAATTCAATCCTAAAAGAAATAAATTTATTTCACACATAATTTGAATTTAATCCTGAAAGAAATAACGAAATAGTTCATGACTATGTTTCGGGACAAAAGAATTACGAAAGAATTTATTTTCATATACTGTAGATATTTTGCCAAAGCAATAAAGCAAAAAAAATTATCCTTGTTTCGTGTGGGTGTGTATACGATATATTCATGAATACATAAACATATTTATTTTACATAGATATCAAATATCTTGTTAAAAGATTGTTAATAAATAGGTTGTTAATAAAATATAAAATATTCATATTTGATTCTTTTTTCAATTTCCAATTTAAAAAAAAATTTGCTCTCTCTCTCTCTCTCTCTCTCTCTCTCTCTCTCTCTCTCTCTCTCTCTCTCTCTCTCTCATATCAATATTCCGCACGTAGCTCGCAGTGAAAATCAATGAATTTTTTTATAATATTTTGCATATGCTTTAAAACTTTTCAAAAGTTAAACCTTATTTTAATACATGTATAACCCCCTTATTTTTCCATCGGAGTACTTGAATTTGGCTTTTGAAGAATTTTTTTTTTTTTTTCCCTCAGAAATATTGATCTACAAATATTTTGAACAATTTTTCCCCTTTGAAAGTCCGAGGGGATGACAAAACATTTCTCCTTTAACAAATTCGTATTCCCGAAGCGCTCTCCGACCCCCAAATTGAATCCCAACATGGCCCTAACGAACAAACTTTTGAAAAAGATAAAGAATATGATGATGGTGATGATAATGATAAACTTTAATGACAGGAGACAAAGCCCATAAAAAATACAATATTCATCAAGGTAATAAACGATACAACTAATGAAACACTAAATTTAAAAACTGAAACAAAAGAAACGCGCAATGATAAAGTTAATAATAACAACTACCCTAAGCTAACGCAAAAGTAAAAAATAAAAAATTACATGTAGTGAAAAAGCCATTGCAGGTGTTAAGTAGAGCTCTTGATAAACTTTCATACCAAGAAGTGCATAGTCTAGAAGATATTCCCCCTATTCCTCACTACACATACAATGCATCTTACACACCCATCACACAATCTTTTCAAAATTTCTTTAAAAAAAAAAATGGCATCATTGAACCTTGGAGACCTTGGTTTTGGTTCTTTCCTTCTTCTGTGGAGGGGTTACTTTTGCGGGCGTTCTCCCTTGGCCCCCTCCCTCTCCAGGACTGATATAATAGCTTGGACGATTAAAATGATCGAGTTTTAAATTCTTCTCATTAGAATATATTGAGCACGTCTTGTTAACTCAGGAAGGCTGGAAACGTTGTGGTTAGCGAACATTTGAGAAGCTGAGCATCTTGGATGTAACTATGCGGCAGTCTAAAAGATGTTATAAAGCAACTTCAAGGTTCTGCAGGAACCTTTTTTATAATTAACCCAGAGTTACTGCCCATAAATATTAGTCCAGAAAGTATGAAAAAGGGTGTCTTTAGCTTCGCTTGTACAGAATCTGAAGTTCCTTATAGATATATATACTGTGTGTGTGTGTGTGTGTGTGTGTGTGTGTGTGTGTGTGTGTGTGTGTGTATTTAAACATTGGGCGCAAAACCTATCATCTATTTTAGCAAAATACTGTCCTGAAAGAATTACGTCGTGGACACGTAACAACACCTCTTCCCGTTAGATTAGCAAAGTTAAGCGATGTTAATTCTATTCAATAGTTAGATAGGTGGTCGTCCTCCGTGTTCAGATGATGTAGTGAACCTTAGATGGTTCGGATCTCACATAAGGTTGTAGGGTCCCTCCATTACATGACGTTTGCCTTTATGAAAGAGGTTAAATAACCCCAAACATTTGTACCCCCCCCCCCCCGGCACTGAAAATACGCCCCTATATATATGTAGAGGGTATTTTCTTTTTCTTATTGTCTTATTAGCACCTCCACCCATAGCTCATCAATATCAGGATAAAAATGGTGTTAATTTACATATGCAAAGAAGTGTCCTTTCAAAGTGCGTTTCATAAATTTGTCTTAAAGACGGAAACTTCAAAGTGTGGTCATTGCACTTAACACGCATTCATATACTTCTGTTAAAGATATTTTAAATAATATAAAGTCCATTTTTTATGATTCATCAGGAACAAGATACACTTCAAGTTTGTATTTCTTTCCTGAAATCATACAAATGCGCTTAATGTTGCATCTTTGTTTTAGCAATAAGAATCCATTCGTATTAGCCGCGAGTTTGTATCTACTCTGCGCGAATTAAACTAAAAACTTTCCTATGTTCAAAATTATCAATTTTTGTTAATATTAAATAAATTTTGGGATCACCTGAAGATCAGGGCCCCCAGCCTCAATTACCAAATGATATCTTCGTTAAAACTAACGAAAATATCACGACTTAACCTAACCAATCGTCAAGGGCGTACAGTTGACCTAACCGGGCATTCAGTTTAATTTATTATTATATTTGGTACTATAAAGCAAAAAACAAGAATATACGGGGGCCCTGATCTTCAGGTGATCCAAATTTTCTTCTTTCAAAATAAATTTGATTTAAATTAAACGCATACCTTTTCCTTTCCTTTTAACCTCTCAGGTGTTCCGTGCGATGATTCCTCATTTCACGAAGGTCAAGCTTTTCGCCCCTCCTATCCTCTCATATGTGAGAGTATATTTACACGGAATTGGATTTAACTTAATGTGGGAAATTTAAAAATAGTAGTTAATTCCAAGTAAATATAATCTTGTATCGGATCACCTGAAGATCAGGGCCCCCAGCCTTCTTTAGTTAGCCTTATAAGGCTAACTAACGAAAATAACACAACCTAACTTAACCAATCGTTAGGTCAACTGTACACCCTTAACGATTGGTTAGGTTAGGTCGTGATATTTTCGTTAGTTAGCCTTATAAAGCTAACTAAAGAAGGTTGGGGGGCCCTGATCTTCAGGTGATCCCTTGTATCTATTTAATCAACAAAATTTACTTAATTGGAGTAACATCATTTATTTAGTTTAATTTTAACAAAACTAAACCTAATAATTTTTAACATAGTACTTATTCCTGTAAATTCCATACACATAATTTGTTTAAATCAATTGGAATCACACCCCAGTCTAACAAACGTGAAGACGTCACAGCACTCGAAAACTTCGAAAAAAGTACCGAATTTTGAGAAACTCATTATGCCACTAGGATTCCATGAGAGAAAAACACCCATTCCTTCCAACTAACTATGGATTAGGCTATGGTATATTCCAGTCGGGGTCCCGACAAAAGCCCCCTAGGACAAAAGCCCCCTGGACAAAAGCCCCTCAGTTAAAGTGCAAAGTAAGACAAAAAACCCTCAGTTAAAGTGCAAAATAGGACAAAAAACCCTCAGTTAAAGTGCAAAGTAGGACAAAAGCCTCCATTTTTTATATTATTTTTCGTGTGCTGTGAAGTAATCCTAAACAAATATTATAATCTTTGTCTATGTTGATTCACTCTAGATGATCACTGTTTTGTCTACCTGAATGGTATGGTTAGGTTAGGTTAGGTTAGGAACGGGCCACAAGGGAGTATCAACAGCGTTTGAAGAACCTATGTCTGGACTATGTGAATGAGAGTAAGACCTTAGAGGAATTTCTGAATGGTGTAGGTCACAGCATTAGGTGGAAGTAAAATGAACTTTAAATGAACCTTAACACTTAATGAACTTTTTAATATTGTGCTTTATTTGTTTGATTTTCCCTAGATATGGTATGATGTTCCTTTTATAATGTTCATTTTTATGGTTGTGTAAATAATTTTGTGCTCCTGTAAAATAGTGAGCTATAAATTTATAATGCAAGTGTTAATGTATGCTACTGTATAATAATTATAAAGCTGACTTTGCCTAGATAAGGCATGATGATCCTTTTATAATGTAATTTTGTATGGTTGTGTAAATATTAGCGTTAATGTGTGCTACTGTATAATACTTATAATGCTTTCCTTATTGCAGTCTTATGATATAATAAATGTAATATTTTACATGTCGGAGAAGTGTTCATAAACTGTAAATAATAAAGAATAAAAATAGTAGTATAGCTATACTAGGGGGCTTTTGTCCTAGGGGGCTTTTGTCCTAGGGGGCTTTTGTCCGAGGAGGCTTTTGTCCCATGATACATACGTTCCAGTCAAACCTCCAAAATCTCAGAGAAGAACCCGAGAATCTCCAACATTACAGTGAGGTTCTGCGAAAACAACTAGGAAAGAACTTTATCTAACTAGCCGAAGACTCAGAAATATCAATAAGGTTCATTACCTTCTCATCTGGCCATAGAAAAGCCAGACTCTACCAACACGCCATCACGAATAGTATTCGACTGTTCGACAGGCAATCCCAACTTAAACGATTGTCTTGCCTCAGGTCCGTCTCTTAACCAAGACCGCTTTCCGAGTCTTACTCAGGTTTAGAGTCCGACGATATGCATGCATTGGTGATATCGCTAAAACATTTCTTCAAATCACACTACACGAAGATGACAAGGACGTGACACGTTTCCTTTAGCCAGAAGATCCATCCAATCCCAACAGCAAATTATTAACTTACAGGTTCCGTGTTGTCCTTTTTGGAGCTACTTGTCGCCAATTCCTAATTAATACTTCGATCAAATATCACTTTCAACTTTTCAACAATGAAACTTCACGGCAAATTGAACGCAACATCAACGTCGACACTTTGCAAAGAACATTAGACAGTGAAGAAAGGATCGTAGAATTTAAAACCAATCAAAGGATATTTTGGGTCAAACGGGCCTACCCCTTCGCGAGTGGAAATCCAATTTTCACAAATTACAGCAACTAATCCAAGAAAATGGAGATGGAACGGAATCCAATAAACCAGTCAGTTCTTCGAATGAGATGGGACACTACCAACGACGTACTTAAATATCCAGAACGCAAAGCACCCATCGAAACAGTGACTAAGAGAAACGTAGTCAGTGCACTGTCAAAAGTTTTCGAACCACTAGAGTATCTTATTCCAGTTACTATTTCTTTTGGGATCTTCGCTCAAAAACTTTGGTCCCATAAGCTAGATTGGGACACTCCACTCTCTCCAGAACTAACATCCGAATGAAAAAATATCGAAAAAGCGATTGCAACTGTGCAATCCGAGCAACTCTCACGAGTAGTAGTAACATCTGCCCAGACCGGTGAACTGCACACCTGCGACGCCAGTGCAAGGGCCTACGGTACCGTAATCTACATCATTGTAGATGATCAAGCTAATTTCGTCATCGCAAAATGCAGGGTGGCTTCAATCAAAGAATTGTCTATTCCAAAATTAGAACTAACAGTAGTTACTTTAAGAATCCGACTAACCACCTACGTCTTAGAAACTTATTCAGAAGAACTTAACGTCAGCAAATTCACTTCAAGATACTTCAAAATTCAACAAACTTTCTGTATTTGACCTTTGTTCTTTATGGATCTACTAATCCAGTTCCGCGCAAAGTTATTGATGAGTTACTCCAACTTTATAAATGTTTAAATTGAAGAATCTTTCCTCATTCTGACCCAGATTCATCACTGTTGCCTTTAGAGAAGATTACTGTAATTTTGGCTAAAATTTATACAAAAATTAGAACATGCCAAGTTATCACCTGATGAATCTCATCTGATAAAACGCAGATGTTTGGATTTTTTAAAGGATGCATCTAGCCAAATGAAGACAAGGTTTAACAGAAATGCGAATGACTTAACAGTCCTTTGATATTTACATCCGCATGAATGCTTAAATCAATGTAGAAAAGGTTTCAGCGAACTGCCACCTTCAACCTTTTCATTCGGAAAACAACCGGATACAACTCAGCTAGAATCACAGTATGAAAAAATGTTGTATATTGATTGGAAAAGCGAGAGTTCCACCAAAGGAATCCTAATAATCCAACAAAATTCTGGGCAATTGCACAATTCTACGAAAATGCTGCAAGGAAAATGTTTCGAAGAACTTTCTCAGCTTCTAAGATATATATATATATATATATATATATATATATATATATATATATATATATATATATATATATATATATATATATATATATATATATATACTACTCAAAAGAAGTTAAGGGTCAAAAATATTTGTGCATATAAATATAAGCTAACGAGCTAAAATGGTGACGACTAATGACAAAATAATTCTTTGATGGCTCAAGAACATAAAACACAAAACAAAAACTTTTGATTAGACACTAGTTTATTACCCTGATGAAAAAAAGTCATGCACCCCCCAAAATGATGTTCACACAAGTCGCAGAAGCTTCAGTAACTGGTGTAGCCACCGTTAGCATTCACACATTCTTGACAACGTTGGCGCATGCTGTTCATCAGGCGTTGGAAATAACGTTGAGGGGTCGCTTGCCATTCTGCGACTAATCGCTGAGCCAGTTGCCGGAGGTTGACGGCAGGGACGTGATGTGATCGAACTCGCCGCCCTAGTTCATCCCACGCATGCTCAATGGGTGACAAGTCGGGTGAATATGCAGGCCAATCTATGTGCTAAACGTTCTGCTCCTGCAGGAAGTCGGTCACCACCCTGGCACGATGAGGTCTTGCGTTGTCGTCCTGGAACCAAGCTCCTGGTCCAATCCGCTGAAGAAGTGGAATTACCAGAGGTTGAACAATCTCGTTGAGATAACGCTGACCAGTCAAATTTCCGTTGACGACGTACAGAGGGGTTCTGTGGTTCATGGATATCCCCGCCCACACCATCACACTCCCTCCTCCAAATGGTAGACGTTGAGCAACGTTGACATCAGCAGATGTCTCTCCTTGACGACGATAAACACGAGCCCGGCCATCATTGAACTGGAGCGAGAAGCGTGACTCATCTGTGAACATTGTCTCTGCCCACTGACCACGGTTCCACCGGATATGACGTCTGCACCAATCTCGGCGAGCCCTTCTGTGACGGTCAAGTAGCGGTGGTCGGACTGCAGGACGCCGGCATCGCAAACCTCGGTCTCGCAGACGATTCCTAATGGTCTGGTCGGACACGTTGGTGCCTCTGGCAGCTCTGAGTTGATCCCGAAGATGCCGTGCGGTCACAAAGCGCTGTCGCAACGCCGTTATCATCAGGGAGCGGTCTTCTCGTGCTGTTGTTGATCGGGGTCTTCCAGAACGGGGGCGATTCTGAACAGCATTAGTTGTCCTGAACCTCTGCCAGAGTCTGCCGATAACGCTTTGGCTTACATTTAGACGCTGAGCCACAGTTCTCTGAGTTTGTCCATCTTGTAGCCAGCCAATGGCCCTTCCCCTGTCTTGGATGCTGAGTTGTCGTCGAACCATCTTCAAATTTCAAGTGATGATGAATGGAAAATGCTCAGCCCTTTTATTGCTAAAATTGGCATGCATGGAATGACACTCATGCAAAACACGTGCAAATGGCATGAGGTGTCACAATGGGTGTTTCGAGCAGTTTGTCAGTTTAGTCTGACTAAGTTCGTGCTTCAAATCTATGAAAAGGAAATCTGGGTTAACTTCTTTATTTTCAATTAATAAATTATTTTCGCTTTCTGGTCTGAAAATTATAGAATATCTTACATTCATTTTTGAACGCCGCAACGAACACATTATTCCAGAATTCTACACCAAATAGAATTCATAATTTCGATTGCTTAACATTCATTACGTTTTCACTCGTGGTCGGTCGACGATGACAATCTTGTCTCGAAGTGCAAGTCGAGATTTCTCCATTAACTTCAATAAACTATTTTTTCTCAACTAAAAGCGCTAGATTAAACTTCATTCGACAGTGAAAACCTGATTACAGTTCACGAAGAACCTCTAGATTCTAGTGCAGTACTCGGATCACCTGAAGATCAGGTACCCCATGTATTCTTGTTTTTTGCTTTACAGTACCAATATATAATAAATTAAATTGAATGCCCGGTTAGGTCAACTGTACACCCTTGACGATTGGTTACGTTAAGTCGTGATATTTTCGTTAGTTCTAACGAAGATATCATTTTGTAAATGAGGCTGGGGGCCCTGATCTTCAGGTGATCCCAGTACTCAAATTGTATAAATGTATTTTATATTAACGCTCGAAGTTTAAAATTTAAATTTGATGAACTATTAAGTGTTTTCCTTGACCAAAAATTTGAAGTTGTAGCAATTACTGAATCCTGGTTAAATGAAGAGAGCAGATATTTTCTCGGAGAATATCATATTCCTGGTTATGAGATATTTAACAATAACAGACTAGAAAGAAGGGATGGTGGTACAGTACAATACGCTCAGTCACACTTAAAACCCATAATTTAAAAATTTGCAGAAACTGATAATATACTGTAAATGCGACGTTTGTTGGAATTAAAGACGACTCACGAAAGAACTCCATAAAATAACAATATTTCTCAATTAGAGATCAACTCTTGAGTTATAATTTATAACTCAAGAACTGATTCCGGAGCAAGTGTAGTTTACGTCCCCCTGATGTAAAGTGGGACACAAACTACACTAGGTCAAAGTTGGGGAACGTAAACTACACCAGGATCTTTAGGAGACATATTTTATATGAATCCATCAAATAAAACGTTAAAACTAACGAAAAGAAAATATTACGACTTAACCTAACCAATCGTCAAATATATATATATATATATATATAATATATATATATATATATATATATATATATATATATTATATATACGAGGAGTGATCAAAAAGTATCCATAATTTTATTGCTACGGACAAATGAATGCAAAGAAGAAATAACCGTTTACATATGTGAGTTTTCCTGCCCTCTGGCGTCTGCAGTCTGAAGCAAAATCTGCTACTATGAGTCAGTAGTTGGTTGGAGCGCTTAAAAAGGGGGTGTGTTTTTGCAGTACGTATAAATCTCTGAAATGGAACAACGCGCGTTCGGAGACGAACGAAATGATTAAAACAGCTTTTGGAAATGATGCTCTCAGTGTAGCTAACGTTTACAAATGGCACAAAAAGTTTAAGAATGGAGAAACATCGCTTGAAGAGAAGGAACGCAGTGGCCGCCCTTCCACTTCTCGTACGGATGAAAATGTCCAACAGATTCGATTTCTGGTACGAGCAAATGTTTCTCCATTTTTAAATTTTTTGTGCCATTTGTAAACGTTAGCTACACTGAGAGCATCATTTCCAAAAGCTGTTTTAATCATTTCGTTCGTCTCCGAACGCGCGTTGCTCCATTTCAGAGATTTATACGTACTGCAAAAACACATCCTCTTTTAAGCGCTCCAACCAACTACTGACTTATAGTAGCAGATTTTGCTTCAGACTGCAGACGCCAGAGGGCAGGAAAACTCACATATGTAAACGGTTATTTCTTCTTTGCATTCATTTGTCCGGAGCAATAAAATTATCAATACTTTTTGATCACTCCTCGTGTGTGTGTGTGTATATATATATATATATATGTATATATATATATATATATATTATATATATATATATATTATATATATATTATATTATATATATATATATTGACGATTGGTTAGGTTAAGTCGTAATATTTTCGTTAGTTTTAACATTTTATTCGATTAGGTATACGTGGACAAAGTTGGGGAACGCAAACTACACTAGGATAATGTAGGGAACGTAAACTACACTTGCCCCCTGATTCCTAATTCAGAAATATTGTAGAATAACCTTTATTAATAATAAAATAAATAATTTTTTTTTCAACTTACAATGACATGAATAATTGTGAAGTTCGACTATTTATTTTTAATTTGGCCCTTAAGCTTTAGGCTTTACTGGGCTCTTATTAAAATAAGCAGCTAGTTGTTATTAATTAATAATAATAAATAAATAAATAAGTAAATAAGTATTATTAATAGTTAAAACATGTATTACAATATTAAACAATATTAATGGACAATATTAAACAATATTAGTGGACATTAATCCTAGATTTTGTTAGTATGCCATTATTACTCGGGATTTCAACTTGGTTTTAAACAAATTTATATTCACAATATTTTTTATATCAGCATGCAAGTCATTCCATAGTTTCAATCCAATGAAAATGGGTAGTTTTTGAGATGAAGACAATCTAAATTGAGGTATAACAAGCTTTGATCTATTTCTGGTCTGATACGAGTGGATTTCTTGATGAGTTACAAAATATCTATTTACCCATTGCAAATTAATGATTTTGTTCTTACCCTTGTAAATAAAAATAAAATGTGCCAGTTTGGATATATCGTTGAGCTTTAGTAGGTTTAGCTCTTTAAATAATGCACTAGAGCAGTGGTTCTTAACCTTTTTACTACCATGCCCCTCTAGGAATTGGTCCTTCCCTCCACGCCCCCCTTGGAGGGGGATACTTTTGCATCTTTTCATAAACTTCTCAATATTAGCCCATGCTCTCGTTAAGAGAATAACAAATACAATTAGTGTTTTTCCCCAAGGGATCGCGCCCCCCCTGTAAATTACCTAGGGGGCGCGCCCCCAGGTTAAGAACCACTGCACTAGAGTGATCGAGGAAATCAACATCAGATAATAACCTTATTGCTCGTTTTTGGATGACAAAGATACCATTTAATGCGTTGTTAGCGGAGTTTCCCCAAACAAGGATGCAGTATGTGGTGCGACTGTAGTATGCGGTCTTCCTACGATTCGGCGGTCTACCTTTTAATTATAGCTTCTTATCTTCTTATTATTTTATTATTAGGTTAATTGTACGCCCTTGACGATTGGTTAGGTTAAGTCGTGATATTTTCGTTAAAACTAACGAAAATATCACGACTTAACCTAACCAATCATCAAGGGCGTACTGTAGTATGCGGTCTACCGTTAAGTATGCGGTAGTAGTATGTTTAACTTCTTTAATAATTCCTTAATTGTGTAAATTAAATTATAATTCCTTTCAATTCATTTTCAATTCCTTTTAAATATTTTGAACGGTAGACCGCATACTACAGTAGAAACTTAACGGTAGACCGCATAATACAGTAGAAACTTAACGGTAGACCGCATACTACAGTAGCACCCAGTATGTTATATAAGGAAGAACAAGAGTATGATAAAGAGTCAATAAAACTTGTTTAGGGACTACATTTCTAAATTTAAACATTATAGCAACGCTCCTTGAAATCTTTTTCGCCATATAATTTACATGATCACTCCATTGCAAATTCTTATCTAGCATTACACCAAGAAATTTTGTTGCAGTACACTCCTTTATGGCAATTTCATTAACATTAAGTTCATCGAGATATATATTTCTTTTATTAGTAAAAATCATGAAATTTGTTTTACTGGTATTTAACAAGAGTTTATTGGTGGTCAACCATTTCATTACACTGATGAATTCTGAATGAAATATATTCTTAGCTGCATTAACATCTTTGCAAGAAAAAGAGAGAGTTGTATCATCTGCAAACATTATGAAGTTCAGTATATCAGATGAACGTGAAATTTGGTAGGCAAGTTATTTCTCAACGGGTTATCTTGTTCTATTACATTTGCTGACGTTTCGTTCACAGAACATC
The DNA here is from genome assembly GCA_023014485.1 of Bathynomus jamesi. Classification (NCBI taxonomy): domain Eukaryota; kingdom Metazoa; phylum Arthropoda; class Malacostraca; order Isopoda; family Cirolanidae; genus Bathynomus; species Bathynomus jamesi. The sequence continues at coordinate 120,824 of JAJOZX010009929.1, read as the reverse complement.
TGAACATCTTCGGGCTCGTTAAGAATTAATTCGCTTTGAAGTACAATAGTTCTTACTGCGCATTAAAAGGCTTCACCATCTTGCCTTTGTGGCGTTCACTTTCGCAGAGCCAACTGTAACGTGCGATTCAACCGCCATTAAGAAGAGATTGTTGGTATTCGTGGAAAACCTTCACCGTATAAGCACTTCACTCGGATATGCTTTAATGAAACATCATCAAGAAACCCCAAATCTCCAGAAAGAAGTAATTACCCAATAATAATAATAATTGATAGATTTAATTGAAAATTGCATGGTTTATGAAGTGATTATACAATTTTAATGCAGGGAGAAATACTAAGATACTTTAAGGAATATTATAATTAAAATAGAATTATTTCATTTCCTAAGAGCAGTATAACGAAAGATAATCCATAGAAGTTATAAAAAGTTCAATTTCAGATCCGCTTAATGAAGATCCTCTTAAAACTAATTTAATTAATTGTACAATGTAGGAGTAAGCCTATCAAGAGCGCAGACAGGATTTTGTAAAGAGAGGGGGCCCAAGCTAGCGATCGTTACCAACAGCACTGATCTACACACACACATGTACATGTGTCAAGGGCGGATCCATAAGCCCATCTTGTCCCTGGGGCATCCCCCTCTTGCCTGCACTACTGAAGCCTATTATAACATAAGGCGCTTCAGGTATGTATCAACGAAACGAAAGATTATCAGCATAATAATAGATTTTAAGGTTGTGTGCGTGTATGTGTTCATACGAATAGATTACTTTAATTTACTATATTCAAGCCCATTTACATCTTTATCTGTTTATTGCAGCAAAAATGTCCACTCCGTAAAAGGGGAAGTTTGTAAAGCCTTCAAATCGAAGTACCTAAATAAGGTTTTTGTAACTTTAACGTTTCGGGTAATAAAGGGTTCCCAACATTGACTGTATGGGTTCCCTTTTTGGTATATAGAGTTAAAAAGAGAGCCCCGAAAGTTATGTCTATACGGTCCTTAGTTTGGAGCCTAATTCTGAGGGGAAGCTTTCCTTAACCTATTTTGACATGTAACAAGGAACCAAATGGTTTAAAATATTCATGTCGTACGGAACTTTACTATTTACATTGTGTAACAAAATATCCATAAATACATATACAGTTTATTCTCACTTTTCGCAGACGCCAAATGCTAAATAAAACATCCCAAATCGTCATAAAACAATTGGTTTCATGCATTTAGAGTCCTCTCCTCAACCAACGACCCAATGTCCATTGATTTCAGCAGACCGATAAGAATCGAGTTTTCCTGACCAAAAGTAAGAATATATTCGTAACAAACGTATACATGGATTGTCATAAAAAGAAAAATGTGGCTTTGAAATGGAACAGTATCGAATACGAGACATTTAAATTTCTTCACATTGTGTAATTCGCAACCGAATTCGGTGCATGAGTCAGGAATAATTAATAAAAAATCGTATGAAATTTATATATTTCCTAACAGAACCTGCGCCCTTGGCTCAGTAGGTAACACCGTTTCCTTATGAACGAAGTAAAAACGCTGAGGTCGGGGTTTCGACTCTCGATGGTGCTGGTTAATAATAATCCAGGACCTAGTTTAATGGGCCGCATTAGTATGGCCTGAGCGCTGTGCCAGTTTCTGGCCATCCTGACTGATTATTATTATTATTTCCCATCAAATAACCGATCTACGAGTAAATCTGTTCTGTATTTCCGTTTCCATAAGTATGTTAACCAATAATGAACCTTTATTTCCTTTTTCATAAGGATGTTCACCAATAATGAACCTTTATTTCCTTTTCCATTACGATATTAACCAATAATGAACCTTTCAGGGGAAACGTTTCAAATCTTTTCCATAATTCTTGATCTTGAATATCTACGTAATACTTTAAAAAGTTTGATTTCTCTTTTACTTCAACAAGTAAATAAAACTAAGAAAATAACTGTTAACTTAAGTTATGAACGAATTCTTTATCTAATTTCAAAATATTATTTAAGTTTACTTGATTTAACTTTAGATTACATTGAAGGTATGATTGATTCTTAGTTTTAAAGCAACCAACCACGATTTTAGATATAATCTCATGATCATACAACAAAAACATAGGTTAATTTTTTTTCTGGAGAGGCAGGTGTCAACAGTTTTCTCTATGAAGAATCACTACCACAAGGAAAATATTATACACCAAACTTGAGTTTAGTTTCAGCTGATCTTTTTTCAGTTCTTGTGAGTATTTTCCAAAGCCAGCCTGAGAAATAACGAGTTCATACGTAGATACATCATCAAAAATCCCAAGCTTCCCAAAGCTCTGGGATGAAAAAGTAGAAACAATCCGGATGTAAAGTAAAAAAAAGTAGTGAAAAGGAGAAAAGGCAGAAAGTAAGGCGTACACATCCATCCACACAGGCGTCCTTTTGAACCAGCGACCCACCCCCTCATCTTATGTGGAAAAATTTCATACCTTTGGTGCTTCATGCACCATGTGTGGTAGCGCTTCTAGGACTTCTCAAAATGTGCACGTAATGTATTTAGCTCGACCCACTTTTCCTTATAAAGTACATTTATTTTTCTCGACTTTTGATGGCGTGACCGTCTTAATGTCCTCATCTGGACGAAGAAAGTTAAAATGATCAACCAAACATAGTTTTTTCTAACGTCATGAAATTAAGTATTGTAACAGGATAAAGTACCGCTAAATACAAATGCGAAACAACCAACCACCCGAACGCCTAAGGTAACCTAAAAGGAATAAGTTATGGGCGGACAACTTTTAATTGGATTTATTTGATCGTCTGTTTTGTAAGCGAAAGTATTTGTAAAGTTCTTTAATCCTGAACCTTAAGCTGACAAAATTAAGAAACTTTATTCAGCTTAGAATACGAAACTCCTGTGGTTAACCGATTCCTGGTTATAGTCCAGGCAATTTGTAGTTAGACCTGGGCAAAATTGCTTCAGAAGCTTTCTAAACTGTTTCCAGCTCAGGAACCATTGCCGAATAACATATCCAAACTCCGACAAAATTGGACCCCGGGAACACCCCCAAAAATGAAATTCAAAATGGCGGACTGGATGTTTCCTACGAAAAAAAAAAAATATATAATTTACGCTTTTATTTATAGAGATACATTTGATGCTTTTTCTTTCAGTTGTAATGTTTTAAATAATTCAACAATATACAACACAACCAGTTATTACGCAAATATAATGTTATATAGCTTTTTACAGATTTTTATAATCAATAATACAACAATTATTTTTTTCCCAGTTTCAAGTTATGTTCATTACAGAAGAAGTGATACCTGGTCACAAACATACAGAAATTAATCCTCTTCATCACTATCATCGGATAGATTACCGGTACTTGGGTTGTTATCGCAACCACTGATTTGGATTTGGCACTCGCCACAAGCGGCTGAACAGGGCATTCCATTACGCTTGCATCCACATCTTGAAGTAGCACATTTCGTCTTGCAGGAGCAGCGGATCATGTTGAGTAGATAATTTGGAGCTGTTGGCTTGTCGCAGGCTGTAGGGTAGTAGGAATTATTCTTTACATACCAACCCCACTGTTCTGCATCGATCTTCTCTTCTGTAGACTTCCAGATTAGTATTTGAAAGTATGTGCGAAAGCTGTGGTACTTTGTGGACGCATCGGTAGTTGGCAAACGTTCGGGTGTAACAAAAGATTTAGCTGTAGCTACCTTTTCAACTAACATTCGATGACGTAGTGCGTTAGTGGATTCAAGTGTTTTGCAGCCATACAACAGAAGCATTGCCTTTCTTCCAGCGGCTTCAATGTCAGAGTGTTGGCAACAATCAGAACAGAATGTATTTGCAACTGAACGGAGTTCAGCCACCTTCATCAGTGTGTCGAATGCTTTGGCTTTACCGATCGAAAAAATTCTGGATGTGCTATCACAGCCCGTGAAAGCATGCACAAACAGGAGATACTTGCAGATGTCATTGCCTAACAATGATTGAATGCTGAGAATATCATACACAGGATTAGGAGAAGGTCCCCGTCTTATATCGCTGCGATAGTACAACTTGAAACCACTGTCCTTGGCATGGTACAGAAGGAGAATCAGCAAGTCGGTGTCTTCCCCTATTACTGTTGTAGTTGCATTTTCTGATGAGGAAACTGCTGCACGAACGATGTCCACATCAGCATCCCCATCTGCGTTGTGAACAGTACACCCGTGCTTCTTCAACATCTCACCTACGAGGGAAATAAATGCTTGCTTGTTGTTTTCATTAGCCAAGAAGTGTTCCTTCTGGCCAACAAACTTCATGCTTGGACTGAAATTCACATTTCTGCTTGTCTTGGTGCTGCGTCTTCTGTGGGTCATGTCCTTGATCGTAGGAGAGCTGCTGTAGCCATCAAAAACAATGATTGCTTTTCCATATGTTTTCAGAGTGAAATCGGCATATGAGTTGGCGATGCTGTCATATGTTTCATCTTGACGCCAGGAAACACGATGTAGTAGAGATCCACCATCCAATACGTACTGGTCTGTGCACTGAATTTCTTGAACTTCTTCCATGCGTAAAGTGTCAGTGTATTTGATTATTGCATGAGCTAGCTGAGACTTATCGGGTTTCCTCAAGATACTTCGTGATTCGAACAATGCAGGAGGATATGCACACAGTTCGTAACACATGACATCTTCAAGATTCATGTCTCCGCCAGTGGCAACAGTCATCATTCTCTGAAACAGTAGTGCAGGATCTACTTCTATATCTGAAGCATCAGTGATCACAACGGCAGAAGCAGATCCTAGTGTTTTCACTTTGTCAGATCTTTTGGCAGAATATGTAAAGGCTTGTTTCCCAATCATTTTTACGACAATGTTCGTACCGATTGAATGCAATTGATGAACGTTAACTCCAGGATCAGCAGTTAGCCCTGTTACAATGTTGCAGAGACCCGAGGTAGAATGGAATGGGGATAAGGATTCCAGACGTTCAAGTACTTTCTTCATGTCATTACTGTCCCTGATTTGTCTACTTCCCCTCATTTCCTTGTGCTGTTCACTACTTTCCAACAAAACTCTGGTGTATTCCTGCATTGCTAAGTTATAAGTGGAACACAGAGGCATAGAAAGAGCCACGTTGTCCTTTGGATGTCTGTAAATCCACTTCCGCGTGTCAGTCCGCCTCTGCTTTTCAGGGAACGCATTAGTACTTGTTCTATCACCAGGTCTGTGCCGAGTCCGGCCCATAATCTGTCGCTTCTTCTTACCACAAACTTACCTTCCTGGAACATTTTGTTAACGGCTGGATTTTCAGAAGGCAAACTTAACATTTTCTGCAGATACAGGTATATCGATTTCAGGTAATTGTGATGTCCGGCTGCTGCAATTATGGGGATGGTCTCCAGCATAGCTTGCAAGTGCAAATCCCACGAGCCGGTTCTGTCTGCTGTTATCGAGGAACGTGCAATGTTGATCATTCGCTGATATTCCAACCAGAGTTGACTTGTTTGCGAAGTAGATTGTAGGTCAGTTTTCTTCGCATCCAAAGTGGTAGCAATCTGAGACAATGCATTCGAAGATTCCACATCCTCAACTGATTGTTTGGCGGTCATAACATCGTCGAGCAGGTCACAAGCTTCCTTATGGAGGTCATGAGGAGTTCCATCTTCATTACGAGGGAAAACGTCTGCGACTAGTAAGGTACTAAGAGCTGCATCTACTATCATATGACCACGTATCGCTCTTGAAACAGCTTTTCCAGACATCATGTGTTGCACGGCATTTGGTCCGTATATTTCTTGAAGTACTTCAGACAATCCTGAACCATTCATAAGAGTACCGACTGCTCCCAAAAGATTCATCAGAGTGTGAAATGATCCCAGCATTAAAACAATGTCCTGCAGGTCTCTCTGTTCATTGATGATTTGGGAAGCTTTCCAGAACAAAGGCTGATCAAAGGTAATAATGCATGGGACTTTTTGATCGCGTGCTATCTTGCTCAAATATAGTAATGTCGAAAATATGCAGGTCATGTCAGTTGGCGACATATCTATGATGGGAAGGAACGTGATCGACGCCACACCTGGATGTGAGACACTTGATCTGCCGTGAATTGCCTGCATTGTTCCGGACCAACTTGGACCTGATCTTTCTGCTGAAGATATCTGCCAGAGAAGACTAAGTCGACTTATGGTGGCAGTGGGTACTGGAAGTTCGCGGAATGAGATGTCCCTAAACATGCTTCTCGCGTGTCTATATTCCCTAATGTCAACGGTTGCAATCTTCTTAATGTCATTGTCACCAACATTACGCCTGTGAATAGAAGGGTGGATCTTGATCTTCGGAGTTATTGCGGCAATCATACCCATTCCATGAAAGGTATTCTTCCCATCCAAAGTGCAGACATCATGATCGACGTTATCTGCTGCTAGAAAGACTGCAGTGTTTTCATCAACAGTAAAAGAGCCAGACCCACTTGCCAGCGCCGCGTTTCTTTCGAATCTTGTTACTTCTGCATACGACGAACAGTAACCCAGCTGATGGAGAACGTCAATAAGGTACCTTGACCTAAAGTTGTGGTGTAGCTGAACCGACAAACCGATCTGTAGTGGACATAGTAATCCTCTAGGACGGGTTGCTTGCATAATGCTCTGCCCAATTGCACCTATTTTTCTTGAAGCATCCTGTCCCGCAAATGCTTTTGATAATAGCAATTTCAGACTGTTGGGAATGTAATCAAGAGCACTTTCTGCAGTGATGTCATTTGGAGATGGATACACATCTTTTCTAGGCGAGTCGACAGACTTGATATCACTTCTGATTATTTTTGCAGCAGCTTCTACTAGGTAAATCTTCTGTAGCTCTATATCTATATCACATTCTTTCGACTTTTTGTGATAATCTATAAGAATTTCATTAGCTGTCTCTCGTAGTGTTACTACATCTGCCTTCCCACTTTCACCTGATATTATGATCTTTTCTCCGTAACGTTCTAAAAGCTTTCTCTTCATGTGCCTGCGTTCGTAGACAGAGCTCTGACTTCCTTGAAGATATTCCTCCATTTTGGAAATTAGGTCTCCAATCAACAGTTGTTCATCATCATTCTCTTCCAGGTAAGCACAGGTCTGAAGGAATGCTTGGTGTTGCTCTTCATTAGTTGGTCTCCCTTTCTTCGAATCATGATCGTCGGAGGAGTATGCGCGAGGAATGTTTTTTCCACTTCGAAAATTTACGCTGCAGGTGTGATGGTAGACACAATCTGCAGCAGGAAGATCACGAAGATAATACTCCAGACGGCCTTTTACATTAAACGACCATTCATCGCAGCGGCTTTCACAGCACCTTTTTATGGTTTCGGAGAACTCTGTAGTTCTTATTTTGATATGCTCTGATTTTGGTTTGTGTTTGGAAAAAAAGTCCACAAAGGTATCACAAAACAAACAGTGAGTAGCACTGGAAAATGCGTATTCATGAAAACGAGCACTTTTCCTTGGTATTGCCTCGGCTGCGGTCTGTCGCTTCTTTATTTCAATGGTCTTTTTATCCGTAAACCTTTTCCTACATACAACGTGAACACTTATTCCAGCTGTTGCAACAACATCGCTTCCACGGCTGCGGCTGGATGCATTTATACCATCTGCTCCTTTTTGCGAGATGTGAACCACTTCCTGTCCGCTGTCCAATTTCTCCTTACAAATCACGCACAATTCTTCAGGGGTCTGCATTCTTGAAGGCGGACGCACACCGAGTCAGCCGTACACCGAGTCAGTCTGAAACAGAAAACACAAATTAATAAACTGTGTTGCAGTATTTAAAAGGAGTACATAATAAAGTTTTAAAGAAACTGACAAGCACAAATACGCAGATTTGATAGTGGATAGTAGGAATTAAAGAGTTGTATATAATATAAGTTTATAAAGATGTAGCAATGTCCATTCTCACATACACTCCATACAGTATATTTTATTTACATTACGTGACGTCATAGTTTAATACTAGCCGCCTAATACAATTTTTAGTGTCATATAGGTTAATTTAGAAACGAAAATGTGTTTTAAAACATTTTACTGATCAAGAAAAACGTCATAACTCTCTCTACAAAGCGAAATTAAAATTTATTGTATTTCGTAGGAAACTGCCAGTCCGCCATTTTGAATTTCATTTTTGGGGGTGTTCCCGGGGTCCAATTTTGTCGGATTTTGGATATGTTATTCTGCAATGGTTCCTGAGCTGGAAACAGTTTAGAAAGCTTCTGAAGCAATTTTGCCCAGGTTGAAGCTATTTTTGCTCTAGATTGCCTGGACTATTAAGGGAATCTCGGTGTTATTCGTATTTCGGTGAAAGGTCTCTTGTTCAAAGACGTAATAAACTATTCTTGGAAAGTTTATAAATCTAGTATTAGCGTTTGGAGTTTAGTAATTCGTCTAAAGATATAATTGTTAATTACTTGGATTTAAATACTTGTTTGTTAATGGTGTCCTTTATTAATGAATTGATTACTATCAAGATGTTTATTTATATTTTAAAAGAATGTTTGTTGTAATTGTCAAATTCCTTCTTATTAAATTTAACTGTAATTATCCATTTGATTAATCGGTATTAATGAAGTATTTATGAATTCTTGTTTAATTATTAACTTTGAGTTTGTAAGTTTGTACAGAAGTTAATGAGGATTTTTAATGTTTTAGGCCTTTTTATCGCGGAGCTGGAGCGGTAATTATGTCGCAAGTGACATGGCCTGAAGTTGAAATCAAAAATACATTTTTTTAGTGTATTTTGGTGTGCTCTGTTCAAATATAACCTTCATTTCTTGTGCAAATGAACAGAAATACGTGTTTGGGCCATGCAATGACAACTGTATTTCTGTTCATTTGCACAAGAAATGGTCATATTCGAACAAAACACACCAAAATACACTTGAAAAATATATTTTTGACTACATTTTTTACAATAAAGCATAACCTAACATGTTCACGTTAAGATATCTCGTAAACGACGCATTACTACAGGAACCGTGCAAAACGCCTCAAAATTAACCAGAAAAGTTTGCTCTCATTTTCGTTTAAACTAGCGAAAATATCACAACTTAACCTAACCAATCAAGGGGGTACAGTTTACCTAACTGGGCATTCAATTAACCTAACCAGACATTCAGCTGACCTAACCGGGCATTCAATTAATCATTTAATCATCTAGGGCACATGACGAATCAAGTTCTCAGTCGAAACCACACGAACGGCACGTCATAATTCTATCACAAACACCACCAAACTGAATCCAATTAGAAAAAAAAAAAGCCAGAACAGAAACCAACAAAGTCGCAGAGTAACATGACGTCATACCACCCCCGACTACAAATATACAAAATAATATAATATATATATATATATATATATATATATATATATATATATATATATATATATATATATATATATATATATATATATTATATGTATGTATGTATATATTATATTTATATTATTTTCTACAATAGTTGTCACAGAAAGTGACAAATTTGAATAAAGCGACTAAAACTACGTCATAAAGTTATTTTGATTTACAGGTCCAGCCCATGTCATTTAAAATATATTAACCGTTGGAGCTTGGCTTCGCCTGGTGACGCTGCATGGGCTTTGGTTGGTCATCATTGAGCCTAACGCATTGCCAGGTTATCCTAGTGCAATAATTAGAGGCGTACATCCCTAGCAATACGAACACTTTCTTTTTCTTTAGTTTAAGTTTATTTATTAGGAAATAGTGGTATATGTTTTTGTTTTGAACTTGTTTGTATTATAGTTAGGTAATAGGATATACTAGATAAATTATTTAACTGTTTCTCTTTCGCCTTGAACGACGTAATTGAGCTTCATAGTAATTTAATAAGTTAGTTGGTGATAAGGATAATCCTCATCTCGCTTAACGGCACCCCCCTGAACCCGCGCATTTAATTAGTAAGCCTGTATAACGGCGCATCTCCTCCGCCTTCCTAGAAGCTTGGCGGCCCCTTCCGTGGGGTATAGTATACACGGCTCGAGGTAGTACTGGATTGATTGAATGTAAGCATTTAGCCTTACCCACACTGTTTCGTTTACAATATCTAAACTTCTCCATCCACTAAAGTCCTAGGCTCTTCCTAAACATTATAATTTTGCTTCATTTTCTCTACATTTGCAAAAAACTTAACTTTTTTCTACGTGAAGGTCAAAATATGAAAATAAAAACCCACTCTAATGACAGTTTATTTCCACAACAGTTTCGACGCCCACTGGCATCCTCCTCGGGTGGATACAGAAAAAACGAATCCACCGAGGATGATGCCAGTGGGCGTCGAAACTGTTGTGGAAATAAACTGTGTCTATTAGAGTGGGTTTTTATTTTCATATTCTCTACATTTATTGACCATTTTCTAATGACATCAGTTTCGCATTTCAACGATTGCAGGCCTAGATCCAGGGTTTTGAATATGGAGGAGAGATTGGGAATAGACCATTATAACTCGTGTTTTCGCTGTATTCGCTAAATACAAGAAAAAAATAACTACAAACTAAGTACTACGAAGCAATACTCGACGTTCTTCATTAATTAATGGAGAGACGCGTTTTTTAATCGACAAGTAAATTACGAAAAGGAGACTTTTTTTTTTCATACATATCGGAAAAAGACTCGGAAAGTAGGTCCTGAATCGTTGCTAGAATTGATATTACCTATTTTTATTACTTCCGCCCACGAATATATTATCGATCGGGTGCGTGCGTCCTGTTCCTGTCCACAATCGGTCCAACAGTTTGAGAGTTCTGCGTGTGGAGGTTTGCGTCTCCTAAGTCCTTCCTAGTTAATTACTTAAATACTATAAATAAATATGTAGAAGAAACCTTACCTCTCCCTGTTCAGCTACTCTTGAAAGTGTATCATCATCATCATCAGTATTAAAGACAATGCATAATAAGTTTTGCATTTTCAGACCTGAAAACATATTGGACCTAGTATGTTTCATGGACTGCTCTCGATTTTCTACAAAGTTGCAAACAAGAGCAGTCGATGACCCTGATTTTGTTTCTGCAATCGGTTTTCTTGAGAAACCTAACCTGACCTAACCTAACCTAAATTATACAAATGATAATGTAATAACATGTTAAGTTATACACTTTTTAGTCAAAAATACATTTTTCTAGGTTAGGTTAAGTCAGGTTAGGTTAGGTTTCTCAAAAAAAATGATTGCAGAAACAAAATCAGGGTCATCGACTGCCCTTGTTTGCAATTTTAGGAAAATCGAGAGCAGTCCATGAAACATACTAGTCCAACATATTTTGAAACGACTTGCAATGAAAAATATTTGTGACAAAATAATAGCACAGGTAATTATTTTTTTTGTTTACATATAGAAAAATAAATATAAAGCATAAATGGTCGTGCTTGTGTGACGTCATCTTGGTCGTGCTTGTGTGATGTCATCTTGGTCGTGTTTGTGTTGATGGAACATTGCTAAGGTGTTTGCAAAACGTCTGTCACTTCAGTAGTCACTACATATATTATATATACCCCCCTCGATTAGGTACTCCGGCTTGCCGGGCCGAGGGGGCTCGTACACCTCGTGGGTTGTTGGGTTTCCTCAACTCCTCGCGGGGTGGGCGAAGAGTTACCTAGTTGCGTTTTTTTTTTCCTTCTTTTCTTTTTGCTCCCCTTTTTTTCCGTCTCTCCCGGAATTTCTTTTGTCTTGACTCGGTCTTGTGCCTCTGTCAATTGTAGTATCCCCCCCCCTCTGTTTGTATTTTGCAGTCTTGGGGTCATCGGGTGCACCCGCCGGGGGGCATCGCTCCGTGGCTGAGCCGTGCTCCGGGGACGGTACGGGCGCCCGGACCGCTGCTGCGTCTGGATTGGGTCTTTGCTTGGCCCTTAACGGACAAATCTCCGTAGTGCCAATCTGCTGTTTTTAAAACGACAGTCAGGTTGGGGGGCGGGCTACCCGGGACGTTGGGCCTGCGCCTTGAAGGATGCAGCGGCGGATGGTGCATTGCCTTGGGTCCGAGGCTGTCTTTTTTGTAAAGCTATTGTTTATGGGTTCATTTCAAACTTCAATCCCCTCCTGTTGACGACTCTGGCCCGCCCTTGGATTTGGATAAGACTACTACTTCTGGTCGTTCAGCGGCCTCTGCCTCCGCTGGATTGACCTTAAGCCGTATGGCCCCCTCTCGTCCTCTGCGGCGTCTGGCTCTCGTGGCCGGACTCGTGGTGGCCGTAGGGCGGGGTCTTCGCGGCCCTTGTTCTCTCGCCCACTCTCGGTTACCGTTACACATGGACCTGTCCCTGCTGTCAATTTCTGTCCGGTGGACAGGTTCCTTGTTCTCCGCCCTTCCGCTGGCTCCCTTCCGGGCAACTCGGAACGGGTGTTTCAGCGCCTTAAGACGGTGGGGTTCCCTGTCGTTATGATATCCGCCCTCTGAAGGATGGGTCTCTTCTTTTGAAGTCCCGTTCTTCGGGGTGACTGAGTCCCTTCTACAGTTGCAGGATGTTTGGGTTGCAGAGTTTCTGTGACTCCCCATCCGCAATTGAATAGCTGTCAGGGCACCATTTTCGCTTCCCGTCTGCTGTCAATCCCGGTTGGCGAGTTGCAGGAGGATCTTGCCCCCCAGGGGGTAACGAAGGTCTTCCGCTTTTCGTCGCGCCGGGATGGTGCTCTTACCCCGTCCGCTCGTCTGCTCCTGACCTTTGACTCCCTTGTGCCTCCGGCCCAGGTGTTCTGGGGCGTGGGTGATCGCCGGTCGTGTGAGTTTTCGGTGCGACCATATGTGCCTGACCCGGTTCGCTGCTTTGGCTGCAACCGGTTCGGCCATGTTAGCTCTGCGTGCCGCCGTGAGGGTAAGCTGTGTGTCCGCTGCGGTGGGCCTGCGCACCCTACCCCGTGCACGAAGCCCCCGCGTGCTCGAACTGCTCGGGGGCCCACCCTTCCTCCTCTCGGGACTGCCCCGTTTTCAAGTTTGAATTCGAGGTGCGGTCCTTAAGGACTACCGAATTCCTTAGTGCGCGGGAGGCGCGCGATAGGGTCCGTGACCGGGAGCCGCGGCGGGGGTTGTCCTATGCTGCGGCTCTTGGCCCTGGCGGGTCCTCGGGCCCCTCCCGTGCTACCCCGGCGTCTACCGGAGTGGTGCCCCCCCTGGAAGTTCCGGGGGTTGGTGGTCCTCCTGGCGCCGCGGGCCTTCTTGTCCTCTGCCTCACTTTCAGACATCCCATCTGATTCCCTGCCTACAAGTGCCCCTTCTCCCTCTCCGGCCTTGGGGTCTGGATCCTTGCCTACTCGTCTCTCGGGTGGGGAAGGTGATGCCCCGAAGGGGAGGAGGAAGCGTCGCCGTGGTCGGAGTCGGAGTCCTCCAGACCCGATCATGACCGCTGCTCGCCCTGCTTCCCCTTCTTCACCGGAGGGGAAGCGGCGCGCCGCTCCTGATCCGCTCGGGACTCCCCCCCCCATACGGAGGGCTGGTGAGGCGTCACCTCCCGGTGCCCCGACCAGTGTCCGGGTGTCGGTTGAGGTACACCGCCCCATGACACCCTCGATTACTGACTCGTTCCCATGGTGGACCCGGTCGAGAGGAGCCTGGCCCTTCTTCATGGAGTCTCTCTCCCTTCGGCTCCTGCTGAGAGTGGTCGGGTCTCTCTCCTGGATCTACCTCTCCCACCTGTGGTGACCTTTCCTCCCCCCCCCGTCAGTGCTTGTCTGGTTTGACGAGCCCTCGAACATCTGGTTCTCCCCGCCCCCTCTGGTGGGGAGTCGGGGGTTTCGGCTGGGCCCGTCTCGTCGTCTCTCCCCCCCCAGGGGAGCCCCCCTCTGAACTCCCTGTTCCACTCTCCACCTCTCGTTCTACTACGGGTGAAGCAGCTGCGGGGTCGGTGGCCCCTACCCCCCCGTTCGGGGTGAGTCGGGGAAGCCGATTCCGTCCCTGGTTACGGACCGTTGAGTTTGCTGCTCAGCTTGGTCCGTGGCTATTTCTCTGTTTTCTGCCTCTTATAATGCCACTTCCCCTTACAGTTCCATTTTGCATTGGAACTGTAGGGGGCTTTTAGCTAACTGGGAGAACCTTGCCTCCCTGCTGGAGAGCGAGCGGCCTTCCTGTGTTTGTCTCCAGGAGACTATCCTGGCTGCGCGGGGACTCCCTCGTCTCTCTGGCTATGTTGGTTTCCCTTGCACCCCGGATGAGCACACACGCCGGCGGGGTGCGGCGATTTATGTGCATAATTCGTTACTATCGCGAGGTGTGCCTCTTCGCACTTCCTTGCAGGCTGTGGCTGTGCGGCTCTTTTTAGATCGCCAGTACACTGCCTGCTCGATTTATATTCCTCCTCATGACCCTCCTTCTCGCGACGCGGTTCGCGAGTTGGTGTTGCAACTGCCTCGACCGTTTCTCCTCCTCGGGGACTTTAACAGTCGCGACCCGGCTTGGGGAGATGTCCGGTCGACTAATGTTGCTGGTATGTTGCTCTCCTTAATGGAGGAATTTTCCTTTGCGTGCCTCATTTCCGGTGAACTTACCTACTTCCACGAACCCACGGGTTCATCTACCTGTATTGATCTCTCCTTGGTGTCCCTCGATGCCTTACTCAATTTTTCGTGGAAGGTGTTGGGGGACTCTTATGGCAGTGATCATTACCCAGTCTGTCTTGAGCCGGTCGGACCGCAGCCGGGTGTCTCGTCTCGACCGAGGTGGTACCTTGCGCGGTTTGACTGGCCATCCTTCAGAGCTCGTTCCATCATTGCCCGTTCGGTGTTGAGCTTTGGCTCTGTGGATGAGAGCTTGGAGTTCTTCGGGCGGGTGTTGATGGGTGTCGCCGAGGACTGTATTCCTCGATCTTCCAGTAACCCGCGGACGCGTAGCGTCCCGTGGTGGACTCCAGCATGTCACCAGGCGGTGTGCGAGAGGAAGAGGGCGACGCGCCGCTTCCACCGCACCCGGCGCGTGGACCACTTGATTGAGATGCGGCGGGCGAAAGCTTTCGCCCGCCGGACTCTCAAGTTGGCCCGTCGGGCCTCTTGGCGTGCTTTTGTGTCCGGCATTTCCTCGTCTACCCCTTCTGCTGCTGTGTGGCGGAAGGTACGTAGTATCGAGGGAAGCCGGTCCCTGCTAGTCGCCCTGTCCTTCGGGACGGGGACGGCTTCCTTTCGGATCCTGCTGCTGTGGCCGATCGGCTGGCTGGGGCTTTTGCTGCGGTTTCCCATTCGCCTTCAGCTGCGGATCGTCCTTTGTCGGATGTTACGTTCCCGCAGCCTGGGACCGAGCCCTATAACCGTCTCTTTACGATGCGGGAACTTCGGGCTGCCTTGGCAACCCGTCGTTCTTCCGCCCCTGGCCCTGATGACATTCCGTATGACTTTATTTGGAATCTGCACCCGATGGCCCTACACTTCTTGCTGGATCTTTTCAACCGGGTGTGGGTTGAGGGGTCGTTCCCTTCCCGTTGGAGGGAGGCGATTGTGGTCCCGATACCTAAGCCGGGGAAGGATCCGGCGGAGGTGGCGGGCTATCGGCCTATTTCCTTGACGAGCTGCTTATGCAAGCTCCTTGAAAAGAGGGTGGCCGTCCGACTTTCCTTTACACTGGAGTCGCTTGGGTTATACCCCCGACCCAGTATGGCTTTCGTCGTTTTCGGGGTACTCTGGACCCCCTTCTCCTCCTTGGTCATGATGTACAGGAGGCCTTTTCCCGCCAGAATCTTGTTCTGGCCGTCTTTTTCGATGTCCAAAAGGCCTATGACACGACCCGTCGGGGAGTTGTCATGGACCGTTTGAAGTCTCTTGGTTTTGTGGGCTTTTTGCCCACATTTCTTCGTAACTTCCTCTGCCGTCGCACTTTCCGCGTCCGTAATGGGGCGGCCCTATCTGACCTGTATGTTCAGGAGGAGGGGGTGCCCCAGGGGTGTGTCTTGAGCGTCTTCTGCTTCAATCTGGTCATGTCTGCGCTACCGGGAGCCCTTCCGCCCTCGGTGCGATGTTCCATCTACGCCGACGATCTGGCTGTCTATGCCGCGGGGACGAGTCCCCCCCTCGTGGAGAGGCAAGTCCAACTCGCGGTCAATCGGGTTGAACGCTGGGCGTCGTCGGTGGGCCTTACGCAGGGCCGGATTAACCATTAAGCAAAATAAGCCCGTGCTTAGGGCATCAAGGGAAGGGGGGCACCACAGAAATTTTCCATTGTCGGATTTACCATGGATTTATTATACTATTATAATCGCGGCTTATAGCCTATAAGCTGTTGAAAACTGAATTATATATATTCATATATAGTATTTTTTTTTTCATTGTTTGAATTTGTAGTGAACAACAACCCTTTTGAGAGAATAAATATATTTCGTTGTAATCACACACTTTACGCTTTGCGTTATTATTTTGTTTATATCAAATCTTTGAGCGCCATATTAAAAATACATTAGTTTTGAGGATCTGATCAAAGACTTTGCAATTAAAAAAAGTAGGAGAAAACTTTTCAAATATAAATGAAGTGGAAGTATACAAAAATAAACATTATTTTCCATCTTACTGTAAGTTTTGTTTCATTTCAAAAAATAAAATTTTATTTTATGGTTTATTTTTGTTTATATTTTGAATTACATATATATGGGGCACCAAAATCTTTTAAGTGCTTAGGGCCTCTAAAGGTCTTAATCCGGCCCTGGCCTTACGCTGTCTTCCCCGAAGACTTCGTGTGTGGCCTTCCTTTCGTCGAGGAGACGGGGATCCGGCGCCGTCCAGACCTTTAATCTCACACTCGGGGGTCAGCCTCTGGCCCTCGTTCAGTCAGTGCGTTTCCTGGGTGTGGTTTTCGACAGCCGTTTGAGCTGGGTTCCCCACCTTCACCGGCTGCGCGAGTCTACAAGACGTACCCTGGATTTGCTGGGACATCTGTCGCATACTACATGGGGCGCGGATAGGCGGACACTCCTCCGTTTGTACGTGTCCCTGGTACAGTTAAAATTAGATTATGGGAGTGTGGTGTATGGCTCCGCCTCCCGTACGGCCCTTCGGATACTGGATCCGGTCCTCTCTAGAGGACTGCGCATGTCATCTGGCGCCTTCCGCTCCTTTCCGGTTGATAGTCTGCAGGTTGAGTGCGACATCCCTCCCTTGGAGGATCGGAGGTCGTTCCTCATTGCCAAGCACTATCTCCGGATCCTCCGTCTTCCCAACTCTCCTCTGTTCCAGGTGGTGGAGAGGGCGTTCTGCCGGGATGGGGGTTGGTATTTCACCGACACGGTGACCTCCCTCCTCGATGGTATGAGCACTCCTCCTCCATCCGTTATACCGGTCTCTTTCAAGGGTGTTGCACCTTGGGAGAGCACCCCTGTTGCGTGCTGTAGGGTGTTGCGCCCCGTTCGCAGGGCCGATTCTGACTCTGCCTTGCTTCGGTTTCTGTTTCTTCAGCATGCGGCGTGTCACTCTGCATGTGTTGCGGTCTTCACGGATGGCTCGAGGTCGTCGGGGGGCGTTGGGGTCGCGGCTGTTCCCCAGTCGTCTGCCCTTGCTCCCCGGTGTACCCATCTCCCTGATGAGGCTTCCGTTTTCACGGCGGAGCTCTATGCCATTCTGAGCGCTCTGGAGGTGGTGCGGGAGCATCCGGATGGGTCGTTTGTCATCTATTCGGATTCCAGCAGTGCCCTGGATGGCCTGGAGTGTTTTGACCCTATCCACCCACTGGTCCGACGAATCCAGCTACTGTGCCATATCCTTGTCGCTTATGGTGGCAAGGAGGTGGTATTTTGCTGGGTCCCAGCACATGTTAACGTGGCTGGAAATGAGGCTGCCGATCGAGCTGCCCGTTCCGCGTGCCGACTACAGGTTTCACCCGTGTCCCTCCCCTTTTCCGATTATATCCCTGGCTTCCGTAGGTTTTTGCGCTCCCGGTGGCAGAGTCGCTGGGATGGCGCTACAGATAACAAACTTTGCAAGATTAAACCCAAATTGGGATGTTGGGCATCTTCCTTCCATCGGTCGCGCCATAAGGAGGTGGCTCTGGCCCGCCTCCGTATTGGCCACACCCACCTGACCCATGGCTATTTGATGGCCGGGGATCGGGTGCCCCGATGTCCCAATTGTAACGTTTTACTTACAGTTGCCCACCTGCTGGTGGAATGTCCGCTTTACTCTGCGCTGCGCGCAGAGTATTTTCCCTTTTTAGAGAGCGTCGGGCCTTGTGATAGGCTTGGCGCTATTCTATCTGAAGGTCCCTACTTTTCGATAGCCGGGTTGTTCTCCTTCCTCTTTCGCTCCCGACTTCTTTACCGGATCTTTCTGCTGCTGCTTTTTTTTTTTTTCCCCCTCCTCCTCCTCCTCCTCCCCGCTATTGTTCATTTCCATTAGCTGTTCCATAGTCTTCGTCCTGTGTTCGCTCTGCTATCCACCTTTCTTTTGGTGGCCATGAGCGGTCATACTTTGAAACAAAAAAAAAAAAATATATATATATATATATATATATATATATATATATATATATATATATATATATATATATATATATATATATATATATATATATATATATCAAAGCTATTGACTTAAGGAAACGGAGCTTACAGATGAAAAGGAGGACCAACACAACAGCAAACATTCGTGTATTTTTGTACTTCAGACGTTTCGACAAATCTTTTGTCATCATCAGTGAATTATAAAGTTTAAAACCTTAAAACAAAATAAGAAATAATTAAAATTACATAAATACAAAACTGAATTAAAATCACTAAAATTAAATTACAATTACCTCAACTGGTAAATACACAATTACGTCAACCTCCATATTCGGCAGATACTGAGAGAAAACTGTATGAAAGTCAGTTACATTGGAAGGTTACATTGGAACCTATGACAGTAGGTTAGCTGATTAGTTAGAAGATCTGTAATTTGTACGATGAACTATTGTTAATGGAGGGTTTGTTTCTATAGATGTACAAAGATTCTAAAATTAGAAGTTCTGTAAGGTTATTGGTTCTTATTAGAATTTCGAACTGAGTTTTGTAAAGGGAATGGTTATCATTACTATGGTTTCTATTGCGGATTGTGGTGGGTTACTGAGGGGACGGTTGTTCATCTATATTCTATAGAAACAAACCTCCATTAACAACAATAGTTCATCGTACAAATTACAGCTCTTCTAACTAATCAACCAACCTACTTTCATAAATATATTATACTTTCCAATGTAACTGACATTCATACAGTTTTCTCAGTATCTGCCGAATATGGGGGTTGACGTAATTATTGTGTATTTACCAGTTGAAGTAATTTTAATTTAATTTTAGTGATTTTAATTCCTTTTTGTATTGATGTAATTTTAATTATTTCTTTTGTTTTAAGCTTTATAATTTACTGATGATGACAAAAGATTTGTCGAAACGTCTGAAGTACAAAAATAAACTATGTTTGCTCTTGTGTTGGTTCTTCTTTTCATATATATATTTACACTGATAGACAACGGTTCAAACTTCCTCAGAAATCCGCAATACGCTTAGAGTGCATCATTGCACTTATTTATTAACAAAGTTTTAACTTTTTGCGATATTTGGTTTCAATAAATAATTTTTAGACGACATTACAGAAACTAAAAAAGTCGGCATTTATAGAATGAAACTTTAAAACAAATTTTCAAATCATTTACGACTGAATTCGAAAAGAAAAACTTCTTTTAACATTTGTTTATCAAAGTTCTTTTTAATTTCAAAGTTTTCGATAGTAAAAACGGTTTTAGAAAAAAAAAAAAAAAACCTTTAAGTTATTGTCACCAAATCTATATTATAATAAGAGAGCTGTCCGTCTGTCCGTCACACTTTCAGAAATTGTGAGAAAAAATTGTGAGAAAAAAATTCAGAAATTGTAAAAAAAATTCAGAAATTGTATTACGGGCGGCAATGTGAAGCTCAAGATTTTCATGACTGTGTTCTTTTCTGTAGTTTAGCAATGGGGGAATGGTGAGGGCGGGGGTAATGGGGGATGGGTGGGGTAATGGGGAGGGGTGGGGGTAATGGGGGAGGGGGTTAGCCCCCAAGTTGTATGAATGGGGGTGAGGAGGTTTTGGGAGATACCAGATTCAGAAATGTTGACACAATGTGAAGCTCAAAATTTTCACGGCTGGGTTCTTTTTTTGTAGTTTAGCCTGTCTAACCGTCAGCGAAGCGGCGGGAACTGTACTAGTTTATATTAAAAAGAACGACAAAAGATCTCATAATATAATTTTATTAATTTCACATACAAAAAACATATTAAAAATATAGAAATAAAGAATGGAAATGATTTTTCATTTCCACTCACAAAAGCAGGTGTTTATGTAGAATTCATTTTTATTATGCGTTATAATTATATTTTTGAATTAATAATAATTAATTTCAAGCTGCGTCACAAAGAAGACCTACGTATATTGCTCTAACCTACATAAGTGGAGATATACACTTTGTGTATCCTGCCATCCTTTGAAACAAAACCAATACAACAGAAGCCTTAACGTTAATCAAGTTAATTGGTTGGTCATTCGGGTTCTGAAAGGAAAATAATAAGCGGTTCTTTTTTTTATTGTATCGGCTTTGTCTTGTAATATTAAGTAAGCTCTAGTGTGACATACAAACCCCTTTTCTCTCTCTCTCTGTCTCTGTCTCTCTGTCTCTCCCCTTTACTCCTTTCTTTTTTCATCCTGCATAAAGCTGTAGAACCCCTTCGTCACATGACCTTTGCCGTTACGAAGGAAGTTAAACAACTTCAAAGCTTATTCATTATATCTTCTCATATGAATTTCTCATTGTATTGACGTAACTCTATGTAGTGTCTTTTAACTTTGTATTATAGAAAACTACAATAAACGTAGTTTGATTTTATACAGAGACTGAAGTAAAATGTGTAGCAAAGGGGAAGTTTCGTTCCCGCGTCGCGTGGGCAACATCCCAAGTACGACATAATTCCTTATAATTTCTTCTCTTCTCTCTGCTACGGTACAATACAATGATGATTAAACTCTACAGTGTACTGACAAGCGTAATGTAATTGACATAATTTTTTGTATTTTTTAAGTGGTTTAGACCTACCTTTTTACTCATAAGTGTGATTCTATTGTATAACAACAATTATACAGGGTGAGCCACATAAAAGCGGTCCCAACAAAATTTTCACACATAAGAAGAAACATAAATATTTTCTTAAGGATTTTTTTCGGGAGGGGCTCATTCAGTGTGTATAATATATATATATATATATATATATATATATTATATATATATATTATATGTGTGTGTGTGTGTGTGGTGTGTGTTACAGGCTATCAAAAACCCGAGGATCCACTATAGGTTAGCCAAAAAAGGAAGTAAAGTAGGAGATACAAGGAAGGGGCAGTCATAGAAAATTTAATCAAATTAATATAAAGTTCATTTACGTAAACAATGACCAAGATGACCTCAACACAAACCCTTGAGGGACCCGCTAGTTAATCTTGCCCACGTCTACTCAGAGCTCCATTTTCTTCTCTTAACCAGTTATCAATCCATTTTAATACGTTATTCCTTATACCATACACCTTAAATTTTTCGAGTAATCGTTTATGCGGAACCGTGGGAAGCACCTCGCGAAGTCTAAATACATAACATTCGTCGCTCTATGTTGATCGTATATATTTATAATGTCGTAGAAGTAGTCCAATAAACACGAAAGTTGTTTACAGAAACTGTGTTCACTATTTCTAGTCAGATTATCAACTTTCAAAATGATCAACTCTTCTGGGACTTTTTACTGATTCTAAAAGTTTACCCAATGTCGAAGTTAAGCTAATAGGCCTGTAATTACCCGCGAGATTTATCCCCCTTTTTAAAAATCGGAGTGATATTTGCCATCTAAAGTCAAACGATACAATTCCCTCTTCTAACATTCGATTAAAAGTTTAACGAAAAGAGGTATTAATTCATTTTTTAATTCCTTCAAACACTGAAGATAAAACAAATCAGGACTTGGCGATTTACTAAATTTTATTTATTTATACAATGCAATACTTCCTCTTCATATATAGTTATTATATCAGTTAACATTAAGGATCACCTAAACATCAGGGTGCTACTGTAGTATGCGTCTACCGTTAAGTTTCTACTGTAGTATGCGGTCTACCGTTAAGTTTCTACTGTAGTATGCGGTCTACCGTTAAGTATGCGGTAGTAGTATGTTTAACTTCTTTAATAATTCCTTAATTGTGTAAATTAAATTATAATTCCTTTCAATTCATTTTCAATTCCTTTTAAATATTGAACGGTAGACCGCATACTACAGTAGAAACTTAACGGTAGACCGCATACTACAGTAGAAACTTAACGGTAGACCGCATACTACAGTAGAAACTTAACGGTAGACCGCATACTACAGTAGAAACTTAACGGTAGACCGCATACTACAGTAGCACTTCCGATCTCTAATAAGTCGTGTTACTTCATAACTTAACCACGGTGGCTTATTATATATTAACGATACTTATTCATTTTTCTCTCACATTTAGTATATAATAGGTCTTAAGTTTTTACATACATATAGAAGCACGCTCCTCCGTTTCGATTTGTTCTGTCTTTGTGAAATAATCTGTAACTTTTAATTTGATATTCGCCAACGAAGTCTCTATCCTTACAATTTATCCACGATTCCGTATACCAATAATATCAAAATTTTCAATGTCATTCACGTTACAGTTAATGCAGTTCCGCATGGTTCGTTTCCCGACAATACATTAAAAATTGGACTGATTTTTTTTCATACATCACTTTCACTTCCGCATTGTTAGTCTTCCTAACCGACATTTTTCACTACATTTAAGTGAATACCATCTTTAATAAGGAAATCTTCACTGTGAAAGTGCGGGACCTTTTCCAGTTTGTGTACCGTTTTTCATATAATTTATTTTGTTTATAAGCTAACGAAATATCATGACCTAACCTAACCAATCGTCAGGGCGTACAGTTAACCTAACGATTGGTTAGGTTAGGTCGTCATATTTTCGTTAGTTAGCCTTATAAGCCTAACTAAAGAGATTGATATTATCACTCATTTTTGATCTGAAAAGAAGCAAAAATAAATTATATGAAAAACGGTACACAAACTGGAAAAGGTCCAAAGTGCGTCCAAAGTACGTCCTAATTTGTTATACATTTCCTTCAATTTTTCATTTACACAAATAGCCCTCGATAACAAATGTATTCTGGCAAACATTCGAGGAAGGACGCCAATGATTATTGATTTATCTTCCATGGACTTAAGCAGAGCACGGTATTCCGCCCTATTATTTCCCTTTACATAAAATAGTTTGTTCCAACAAACGAAACAACAGCGCTATTTGCGACGGCTACATTCAATTTAAAACTAAGTAACTAACTGATGAATCATCCTCATAAGAACGGTTTGGTTTGTCCTCTTCTATTTTTCTTCAAACGCACTGAAAAGATCTATCGCCGCTAACCTAAGTTCCACTTTCCGTTATCTTTCGTACCATTACGATCTTGAACAAAGCCATCACTCGTTTCATTGCTCCCGCCATGTTCGCAACGTTATTTAGCGCATTTATGCGTCCATTTCCGGTTGGGTTCACTTTGTCTTCAAGCTTTGTTAAATCTCGTTAATCATCGTCTAATTTCTTAATACTTTTTCGGTGACAGTTGTCTTAACTTCCGAATTTACACTAATACAACCAAAAGATTTCAAATTTGAATTCGCCTAATCCTGATTAAATAATCTTCATTGACAAAAATTTGCAAATCGGTACATCGCCATCAATATCGAAAGAAAAAGTCGTTATTGTAACAGCCACCACATCGCAACAGTCAAAATTTCTTGGTTTTCGCCAAAACTAAAGGTTTTCCCCGAAACTAAAGGGAATGTTTAAAAGGTTTTCCCCAAAAAACTAAAGGGAATGTTTAAAAGGTTCCCCAAAACTAAAGGGAATGTTTAAAAGGTTCCCAAAACTAAAGGGAATGTTTAAAAGGTTCCCCAAAACTAAAGGGAATGTTTAAAAGGTTCCCCAAAACTAAAGGGAATGTTTAAAAGGTTCCCCAAAACTAAAGGGAATGTTTAAAAGGTTCCCCAAAACTAAAGGGAATGTTTAAAAGGTTCCCCAAAACTAAAGGGAATGTTTAAAAGGTTCCCCAAAACTAAAGGGAATGTTAAAAGGTTCCCCAAAACTAAAGGGAATGTTTAAAAGGTTCCCCAAAACTAAAGGGAATGTTTAAAAGGTTCCCCAAAACTAAAGGGAATGTTTAAAAGGTTCCCCAAAACTAAAGGGAATGTTTAAAAGGTTCCCCAAAACTAAAGGGAATGTTTAAAAGGTTCCCCAAAACTAAAGGGAATATTTAAAAGGTTCCCCAAAACTAAAGGGAATATTTAAAAGGTTCCCCAAAACTAAAGGGAATATTTAAAAGGTTCCCCAAAACTAAAGGGAATGTTTAAAAGGTTCCCCAAAACTAAAGGGAATGTTTAAAAGGTTCCCCAAAACTAAAGGGAATGTTTAAAAGGTTCCCCAAAACTAAAGGGAATGTTTAAAAGGTTCCCCAAAACTAAAGGGAATGTTTAAAAGGTTCCCCAAAACTAAAGGGAATGTTTAAAGGTTCCCCAAAACTAAAGGGAATGTTTAAAAGGTTCCCCAAAACTAAAGGGAATGTTTAAAAGGTTCCCCAAAACTAAAGGGAATGTTTAAAAGGTTCCCCAAAACTAAAGGGAATGTTTAAAAGGTTCCCCAAAACTAAAGGGAATGTTTAAAAGGTTCCCCAAAACTAAAGGGAATGTTTAAAAGGTTCCCCAAAACTAAAGGGAATGTTTAAAAGGTTGTTCCCCAAAATTTATGGGAGATTGAATACTACAGTTTCTTAGAATTATCACACGATGACCTGAGTCCACTTTGGAGCAACGTTAAGAAAAGCATTAAGGATTGGAATGCAGCATAGACCACGTGGTTTGCGAATTCCAATTTTTATGATGAATTTATATACTTAAATATAATTATATTACCATAAAAATAATTGTTATTCTAAGAAGAAAAAAACAAATAATATTTGCAACAAGAATTGGTAGTTTCTTGTTATCCCGGACCCCAGACTTTTTGCCGAAAATATCATAACTTAATCTAACCAATTGTCAAGGGCATACAGTTGACCTAACCGTATTTCTTGTATGTCCATAATGAGACTTTAAAAGATTATTAATAATAATAACAGAAAAAACCGTACTTTCCTGTTAGGTCAACTGTATGCCCTTAACAATTGGTTAGGTTAAGTTGTGATATTTTCGACAAAAAGTCTGGGGTCCGGGATAACACGAAAGTACCCAAGAATTTAAATCCCTATATTTTACTGTACAAAAGGCAATGGTTGATGTTAGTTATTGATACTTTCTGATTTAACTAGTAAATTAATAAAATATAAGGTAAAAATTCGGTAGGACACATCACTCGAAATTACATACAAGATAATAATTTCCTGATGTATTGTAATGTGTTTCAACAGAATTTGGTATCCAGTTTTTGTGCAATTGAGCAGGTTTTGAGATAAATTTTTTTCGAAGAAATGTATATCTCGAAACCTGCTCAGTTTCACCAAAACGGATAGCAGATTTTGTTAAAATGCCTCGAAATACATCAGATAAATAGTTTCTGGTATGTAATTTCATTTCCTTTACTGTAACCTAACCTAACCTATAAATACACTTTTTCCACAGTTCGGACAAACAAGTTTTTAATATAACACCGTGATTTGGAAAAATATCCACAGTTTTATCTTTGCCTAAGACAACAAGACGAATTAAGTCTTTAAAGTCTACCTCACAACCGGCACAGTTTATGGTCACAGAAACACAGAAACAGAGACAATTATTTGTTGTTAATACTTTCAGCTGCCAATTTTGATTAGATAACATAT
Source organism: Bathynomus jamesi (assembly GCA_023014485.1). Lineage (NCBI taxonomy): Eukaryota > Metazoa > Arthropoda > Malacostraca > Isopoda > Cirolanidae > Bathynomus > Bathynomus jamesi. The sequence goes on along the minus strand of JAJOZX010009929.1, from coordinate 94,944 downwards.
TAAATATTAATTTTTTATCTTATTAATATTCATTTGCACAGCGTATGAAACATATTTTCTCTCATTATGTCTTACAAGGATTCTCAATATACAGTAGTGTTGTTTTTCTAAGGTTTAGATGGTGTTCTGCGGAATATTAACCAAATATAATTTTCGAACGACATATTAAAAATAAAAAATAAAATATATAACAAAATTAAACACAAGCAAGGCGGCTTGAAACGGTATGACGGTATATATATGTATACAGAGTATATATATATATTATTATATATATATATATATATATTAGTATAAAAAGTATAAAAAGTAACCAAGTGTAAAGAAAAATAAAAACGAAATTAAAACTAAAGTTAGTAATTAAAGAATTTAAGGTTTGTAATTACAAAATTTACTCGATTATACGAGTATTTATACGTAAGAATTAAAAAAAATTAAAGGAGAAATGCTATAACATATATTTCTTCTGCCTGTACAGTCTTTTCAAAAGGTCGTGTGATGAAACTCCAGGTTTCTTAACGATGAGTATTTGTAATAAGAAAAAGGGAATTTTACGACAAGGCTTTTTGAATTGATTGTACTCGCAGTGTTCTCGCATTTTACGACATTAATAAAAATAATGTCTCATCAAAAGCCGATTTTGACTGCAAAAGGACTTATTTCGAGCCGTTTCGTAAATCATTTCAGTTTCGTTGAAGACGGTTCGTAATACCGCTTTTTCGAAGCAATTATTACAGTTCATTTGTCTCCACGTTCCTGAAAAGCTTTAATGAGTTTACTGTTTGGTATTCATTGTCCTTTAAGAAAGGTCATTAATCGCAAACCTTTGTAAGATAAGAACAATGACAACTTTTGGTGTCGTAAATTGGATGTAAAAATGTAAAGAAACATTCTCTCATTCCTATTTAGCTCAATTTATTTTCTTTCTCTTACTATTGTCTTAATGCTCCCTTCATGGGTTCGAGTCCCGGCTTATCTTTCATTTGGAGATAATGAGAAGTTCGTTGAGTTTATTCTCATCAAATTAGTCCTCTGCTTTTGTCATATATATAGTATATAGTGCCTAAGTGCATCACTTTATAGTGGTTAAGTGGTATGTACTACTTTATAGTGGCAACTTAGTTTCGAGTCTATTGAAACCGTATTATAGAGGCAAGTTTATAGAACATAATTTGTATTGGTTATCTCTTTATAGCGAAAGTTAATCATCTTAGAAAGATGAACGATGTTTAACTTCTTTTCGGTGCTCTTCAGCGGTTTCTCGTGACGTTTCATTTACCGGAACTTGTTTATTTCCGGTGGGTAAATCAAAGGAGGAATTTGGCCTCTAGGCCTATAAACCTAATAACTTTCACTCTGAGCTTTTATGGAAGTTTTCACAAGTTCTCCGGAACCTGGGTCACTTCCGATGGCTGTAAAACTTTAAATTTCCATCGAAGTTGAAACTACCTTCGTTGTTCCGGCAGAAGTTTGATTCGTGAGAAAAAAAATCCTGTATTGGGTCTCTCTCTCTCTCTTTATATACAGAGATGAGCAGTATCGATGATACCGAATCTTAGATACTTTATTTTAGATACAAATTTTTATCTTTTACTTATATCTCGAACAAAAATATAAAAGTATCTTATACCTTGCATCTTTAATACAAATTTATCTGTGTCGCATCTTAAAATGATAAATTTGATACAAGATACATATCAAGAATCTCAATCCCCCGCCATCGTCGTGACTTTTCAAATAAAAATTCCGCATCTTCCAACTAATGAAGCAGTGCCAAATGTACAACAGCTGTGGTCAAAAACTCTCCGGATTTCTGTGTACATGCGCTCATAAGTATTCGTACAGAGAAATATTTCGGTAATATTTGGCCTTATCTTTTGTACCATCAATAGGATAGTTATGAAAAGATTACCATTCCTTTGGAAAAATTTAACAAATAAAAACATTAGTTTAACTTCAACTTATAATGTAAAACATCAAAGAATTTGAGAAAAAAAAATTTAAAAAAGTTAAAATGCAAAAGTTTTCGTACATTTATTTACAAAATTATTTAATATTTTGTGTGTCCACCTTTTGCTTGAATGACTCCAGTGATTTGTTTTAGATATTTTTCTACGAAGTTTCGACATCTCTCAGTAGAAATTTTAGCCCATTGTTGCAATTCATTCAGATTTGAAGGGTTTCTCTTGCGGACAGCTTTTTTCTAATCAAACCATAAATTCTCGATTAAATTGAGATCTGGTCTTTGACTGGACCACTCGAGAAACTTAAAATTCTTTTGTTGAAGCCATTTCATTGCACTCTTGCTTTTATGTTTTGGATCATTATCTTGTTGCGGTACCCAATTGCGACCCATTCTCAACTCCCGAATTGAATGTAATACATTTTCTTCTAAACTTTCCTGATATTTCTTCGAATTCAACATTTCATTGATGGCAACAAGCTTTCATGCACCAGAAGCACTGAAGAATCCCCAAAGAAGCACACTGTCACCACCATGTTTAACCGTAGGATGTTTTTTTCCTCGAATGCGGTATTTGATTTTCGACAAACATACTGTTGCTCGTTGTTCCCGAATAATTCAATTCTGGTCTCGTCTTCTCCAGAGAACTTTTTTCCAGAATGCAAATCCATCACTTTGATTATCCTTGGCGTACTTTAAACGAGCTTCTTTGTGCGCTTTTCGTAACAGAGGTTTTCTTCGTGCAACTCTTCCATGCAGACCATTCTTTCTCAGTGTACGACGTACAGTAGAGGGATGGGCAATGGCCATCGATCTTCGACAGTCTTAATGTTTGGAAAATATCATCCGCAGTCACTCGTGGATTCGTAGTAGCCATTTTTTCAATTAGTCTAGCTGTACGTTCTGAAATTTTGCAAGGTCGTCCACACCTTGGTGGAGTTTGATTGTTCCAAAACCTTTCAATTTCTTTATACTGTAACTGCAGCAACCGTCGTAATGGAATTCGAAGTCCTTCTCTCTTCCTATAACTTTTTAACTCTTTCCAGACTAGTGTGCAGCAATAACGGATCTCTTAATATCTGTAGACAGCTCTTTACTACGACGACCCAGTGCTTACCCAGTGCTTGTACAGTCATCCGTCTTCCATAAAGATTCAGAGAGAAAATTTTAGAATTCAGAATGTCCAACAGTCTTTAATCAATAAACAGCCAACTACTGATAAAAAATCTAAATTCTTCAAGCCGAAAGTGGACACACAAAGTATTAAATTTTGTAAATAAATGTAAAAAATTTTTGCATTTTAACTTTTTTTTTTTTTTTCCCTCAAATTTTTAGATGTTTTGCATTGTAGGGTTGAGTTGAACTAATTTTTGGTACTTTCCTGTTATCCCGGACCCCAGACTTTTTGTCGAAAATATCACAACTTAACCTAACCAATTGTTAAGGGAATACAGTTGACCTAACAGGAAAGCACCGTTTTTTCTGTTATTATTATTAATAATCTTTTAAAGTCTCATTATGGACTTACAAGAAATACGGTTAGGTCAACTGTATGCCCTTGACAATTGGTTAGGTTAAGTTGTGATATTTTCAGCAAAAAGTCTGGGGTCCGGGATAACAATAAAGTACTTATTTGTTAATTTTTTCCAAACAAACAGTAAACTCTTAATAACTATCCTATGCATGGTACAAAAGATAAGGACTAATATAACTCTATACGAATACTTATGAGCGCCACTGTGTGTTTGTGTGTGTGTGTGTGTGTGTCCGCCCAATAGGGTGAACATAAGGAAATTCATTTAAAAAAGATGCATAAGAATATTAAAAGTTTAAAACTCTAATGAAAATGGCGTCAAATTCTGAGTGCTTTTAGGTTTCCTCATTTCATGCGGCCGCCACATGACACCTGAGTGGTAACCTACTGACCAGGGCCATCGAAATTTTATTGCGATATCGCTGATTTATTATTTTTAAAAGTCATTCTGTAAACTTTCAGTCATTTGTTTTAAAATGTTCTGTCAAACCATAAAAGTCCTTATCTGATTAAAGATTAGGTGTAAAACTATACCCTCTTTCGTAGTCTTTGCTGGTTTTTAAGGAACCAACCCTTTTCAGGGGAAAACCAATTACTGTAAATTTAGATGTCCGATTGGTTTGTGAGTAGTTATGTGAGGGGAAACTCCAATTTAAGGCAGTCAAGTTTGGTTGACTCCACCCGAAATTGTTTTGGATATATAAGCTCGTGCACCGTTTTATTTGGCCGGGAAAATCTTATAAAATACCATCGGTTAAGACGCTTCTTTCTGTAAGTTCTCAATTTGCTGTGTGCAATTCAATTTTGCTATACTCGCATGAATAAGTTTAGTGGTTTATTGTGTAACTTCAAAAGTTTGACTAAACTTGTTTGAATGCCAATTTTTTTTCTTTTTTTTTTTTGCTTTGAATGTATGCAAGGAATTTTGTGACAATTTTACTGACGAGTTTTTTTTTTAAATTTTGAAATATTGTTTTATCCTGTTTTTAAACAGGACGAAACAATCACTATGAACGTATTTTCTTGGAATATGTGTGAATCAAACCTGAAACTGGAAAAACATTTTCCTTGTAGTAAATAAACAGTATAAATTGAAACCAAAATCATCTAAATTACCTTCGCTCAGTTATTTGAACGTATTTTGTTTTTAAACATGAAAACTGAACTCGAAGTACAGGTGAGTCACTCGCTGGTATCCCCAGAGTATCGCTAATACGATACTCGGGACTACCAGCGAGTGAATCACCCTATATAAAAGTCATCGATGTTCTGAATGAAGCTCTGCAAGAATTCATACTTTGAGGGGTAATTACTGATCAAAATTGCACTCAAAATGAAGAAGGGTAAGTGATACCTCAACTGTACAGTGATCAAGTGAATGAAAACTGAGAGACTACGGATTCAGTGAGACAGACTGAAAGGGGTATTATTGAAAGAGAAAAACTTTGTGGAGTACACATTTCCCACCATGTGGAAGAGACACGTTGATTAAAAATAATCGTTGCGCGTAACAGGTAAATTAACCACTCAGTTCCGGGATACCTGGCACCCTTGGCGCGGCGACATACTATATATATATATATATATAATTTTTGTTTTGTTAATCCAATAGTGTTCCTACCTGGCAGACGAAAAAGCAGAGCTATGCTTCTCCCCACCTCTCTACATTAGGGATGGGGAAATGCTCGCTTTTGTAGGTGTCGCTCATTACAAATAAAATTTATTTTGTTTAAAAATTTAATATGAAAAATGTTATATATATATAATACAGTCTCAATATACACACGACCCTATGAAATGCGTCCAGTGCAGGTACAGATGAAAACGCACAAAGCCAATGGCTGCATATTTAACCTTCCTGACCGTTCTGTTATTTAATTTCGCTTTATTTATGTACCTTAATATTACTTTTTGTAACACCGAATTTCTTAAACCAACTGCAAATAATAACGCTGTAAAGGTATGACCAATATTAAGAGGAAAACTGTTTTAAGTGAACTAAATCTGAATAAAATTGTTTAAATACACATCTAATGATTAAATATTGAATAGCAGTCATTGATATCAAATAATTACAATAATGAGATATGTACTTTAATATTTTATATACAGTACTATAAATTTTCGGTTCACCGCTTCCCATTAGATCAGCGAGGTTAAGCGACGTTGGGTTTGTCCATTAGTTGGATGGGTGGCTGTCCTCTGCCTTCAAATGACCCCTTGTTTGTATCCTACGTAAAGCTGTACTTCCCCTCCATTACATGATTTCTGCTGCTACAAAGGAAGTTGAGCAAATCCCCTCAAAACATTATTAACTTTAATTTTGCATCGTACATGAAAAGCATCAACATGCAATATTCCTGTTAACCAAATTACGCGTTCTATATTTCATAATTTCATTATTAAGAAGTTATTTATCAAATAATAAATAAATATAAGCGAAACTATAACTTAATTACTTTCACTTTTTAACATAACATATTAATTTGCAATTTTACACGAGAGGATATTGGTAAAACGTTGCCTGCAAGATTTTGCTGTCGCTATTATTATTAGCGTGTAAATACGCACATATATAAATTTTGAAGCATAAAATTAATTAAAATGAGTCCGTAAATGCGTAATAAATTCACTCGTTGAAATTACTGAAATGATAATCCGAATGAAGGTAAACAGAATTTATTTATAAACAAATCGTATATAGAAAGATACTTTAGTTCACCATACCTGCAATCATCATTATCGTCGTCACAAAGTAAAGGTAAAAAAAAAGCGTAATAATTGGTACAGTAGTATAGCCGCAAAAGGGGAGAGTGCAAGAATGTTGCAGGTTATTATGTAATGTTGCAAAAGGGGGTGGGGGTTGTTGCAAATGGGGGTGGGGGGGACTTGGAGGCGGCGTTATCCCCAGAGAAAGGAGAGAAAGGAGGAGGAGAGGTGTTCACCTGGCAGGAGCCAAGTGCACATTAAGACTTCAGCCGAGTAGGCGTTGTTTTATAGGCTCCTAATCAGCCAGTTGGCGTAAATGGCTTGAGTTGCCAGATACCGCGATACCATTGTATACATTATTATAGACTCCTAATCAGCCAGTTGGCTGTAAATGGCTTGAGTTGCCAGATACCTCTTTTAGCAGTATTATTGTATCCATTATTATAGACGCCTAATCAGCCAGTTGGCTGTAAATGGCTTGAGTTGCCAGATACCACTTTTTAGCAGTTTATTGTATCATTATTATATACGCCTAATCAGCCAGTTGGCTGTAAATGGCTTGAGTTGCCAGATACCACTTTTACCCATTATTATGGTGAGTTGTCTCCAATTAAAAGATTTCGTTCCATCAGATACCATTGTATACATTATTATATTTCTTAAAAGAATACCGGTAGTAGAAGGCATAACAATTAAGTAAAACAACATTGCATCATTCTGTTTATTATAAATATATAGAAATAAATATACATTTCAATTGAGGAATATGCATATAGCAGTACAGGAAATATACACACAATTATGGATATATATAAAATAAAATATACATTTCAAATAATATACACTTCAATAGAAATATGTACATAACAGTACAGGAGAAATATCACGCAAAATATATATATATATAAACACAAATCAATAGAAATATGCGTATAATCAGTACAGGAGAAATGTCAAGCAAAATATAAATACAATTCACTTTTTTTTCAAAATACTAAACTCGGTCTTAATCGAGTTTACAATTACATCATTATTGCTCTGCATTACGCAGTATATGCGGCTTAATAATATTTCACCGCTTAAAGTATAGGGAACCTGTATTCGATATGAAGGCTTTCATATCGTTCAGTACTATTTTGTTCCCACTTTACAACCGGTTGGTAAGTCATCTTTAAACACGTCTAGAATACAATCAAAAGCACGCACAAAGAGTTCATCGTTAGCTACATTATTAATACAAGTTTATAAACACGCTTTTCCAATCGAGGGTTTATTTCTACCGACTCGAGCTTTTCAATCGTGAACTCACTCAACATAGCAGCATTGAAATAATCTTCTAAATCGTTACGACAACTGCGCGTTATATAAAGAAATAGTTCTTCAGGGTGACGGTGTAGGTGAGCTCAGCCTTGTACCGATCAATTGCTTTGTACCAAAGTTCATGGTATTTCAAAGAGTCTAAACTTTTTAAATAAACTTCCAGCTCTAGACCATTCTCACCAGCCCTACACTCGGTAAACCCATCGAGCAGAGCGGTGTAGGCGTATTCAAGTACTGTATCAAAATAAAGCATGTCCGTAACACACGCGTCTAATATAGGTTTCAGTTTACGGAATCCGACGATTTCAAACATTCTGTCGAGGATGAAACGGTTTCGCGTAGGAATAAGAGCATTATTATCAGAAGCATTCTTCCACATCAGCCGTATATCAATGCACGGCCCGATCGTTATTTATACACAACGTACATACAACGGCGTATGAGGGTGCGTCACTAATCTGCTCTCTTCTTGTACCTACGTTAGCAGGTATTTTATAACGATCTTCACTCCACTTCTCAACTATCACAAAGATTCTATTCATCTCCTCGATACTTAAATAAACCCGTTTGTTTGTCGGTCTACATTCCGTTTCCAGTACATAGCTAATGGTACCGGAATTACGCCTGAACACGCGCAACGATTTCGTCACGGACACATCGTACGAGGCGTTGAGAATGCTGCTCAAAGGAAGTTCCATCGTATTCGAGGAGCGCACGTCCACTCGGCTCAAGCTCTGAGATAACTATGAGCCGTGTGAGGCACGCAGGTAGGCAGGAATGGTTCGACGGGCGGCTGACTCGATGATACGTGAATGGGCTTTTTCCGCGAGTCGAATTGTTGTACCGGTACAAGAATATCACTACCAGCCTACGCACCAGACAGTTTGGATAAGAACTAGGAACATTTTATGTTTTACTAAACATCTCCACACTCCGGCGCACTATTTGAGAGGAAATATGTTCATATTTTTCCTTTCTGCCCATCAAACGATACTCTCTCTAAACTCTGTTAAAAATTCACGCAGGGCACTAGCCACAACCTCACTACGAACCTCATCATGATATACGTTAATATAGTGATAAAAAATACTTAAGATTGTCCATGATCACGAGATTCACATTTTCAGTCGTAGGGTATGAGTAATCGACATGGTGTAGCATGACGTAATACCGCTTGTCACACCACCCATCAGCAAGACTCATTATCCATACCTGCTGCTCTCTTCTGCACGCGTTGTTTCTTTTACTTCACGGTGTATGTGAGACTTTATAAAGTTTAGCTCTGCAGTATACTTCAGCACATCGTCTGTGCAACGAAAGCCTTCAACGGTCTCACCAGAACAGCCGTAGAGTATTTGTACATCTTGGAACTTCGCACAATCCAATGTGTTTTTAAAAGAGGCATAGGAGGAATGAATAGGAAGTTTTTCGGTATCCACCACATCCTGGCACTTTACTGAATACCATTTCGTAAACGTTGTACAAGCAATATTAAAGGTAGCCATTTGAATACACGTCTGATCTGAATACACGTCTGATCTCTCGGGCTTACTGCGGTCGACTGACCACGCAGGGATTCCCAGATAGTAGCATGACTCACGGTCTTACAGTGGGCGGACCTTAGAACTTTCACCTACACACACACACACACACACACACACACACACACACACAAAGGAGAAAGTGAACGCTATTTGAAACATGATTTATTTAATAAACGAGATATTCAAGTTATATATATTTACAAATACGATTTAATAAACGAGATATTCAAGTTATATATATATATATATTTACAAATAGATACAATTATATACAAGACGTGTGAGTTAGAAGCATCATTGGTATCCAAAGGGTACGGTATCATAGGTACCAGGTAACTGGTAACGTTTCCTATAGGTGTTACGGCACACCATCGTACCCTAAGTTCCTTCACGCCCCCCAGCTTCTGCGCCCGAAAATTGTGGGTGCCTACAATTAGTTGGGGAGGTTGTTCATCCAAACATACTAGATCCTTCAACGACTCAAAGTTAACAACCTCCCGATTCGCATGGTTGAGCGTAATACCCTTTGCCTTCACGATATATTTCATTTCCTCCCCCACCCTGACCCGTACCCCATAAGTCTTAGGTCCTGTTGAGGCAAAAGAGTCGGCGTATGCGTTGTCCCCATACTCATCCTTGATCTCATCAGTGAGCTCGCCGAGGAACTCCCCAATAGTGGGCATGTATTCACCCTCCCTCTCTGTGAATATTACGCTATCTGTATCGGCATACAATACTCTCCGCCCAAGAGAATGCAATAGACCCAAAGTTTTATACAGGCGTAGGCTGTTGTGAAGCTGGCCACAGGTATGTTTGTAACCCTTGAGGTATCTGTGGCAAATTCAGTGTTGTTGTACTTTATTACGTAAGTATTACCTACATTTACGATCTCCATGACCTCTTTATCGGGGGCATTGGCATAATCCCAGACATCGCTATAACTTTGTGCCAAATGAATGCTCCCTCTGCCGGTATTCTGCGCAAATTTTCCCCATAAACTGTTTAGACACAACTTTGCACTAAAGCGCTTGCCAGGATTCTTTACAATTTGGACACGATCAAGTTGTATACCTTCGCGGTCGCGGTAACGTTGAATATAGGCAGACTTTTCATCTTCGGTATCAACTCCTCGCGGATACCCTGATGCCTCAACCTTATCCTTCAAAAAGGTGTTTATATATGGTGTGAAAAGGTTGGGTAGCTTCTGAAACCTCCACACCTCATGTATCTTCAGTATTCTATAACCATGGCGCACGGCTAGGGCCAACTCAGGACTTGTATACTATGTTCCCTCTAATTTTTTTTAGTCCGTGTGCGCAAGAAATTTTCGTTGTGCATACATTTAGAGTCATGGTGAAAAATTGTGCAAACTTTTCTGAGCGCTATTATCTTCAAAATGAAATATATATAAATACTAAATACTTAATAAATATTATTTCCATAAGGTGATAGCTTGATCATTACGGTACTATTAAATGGATATTAAAAAACTGTTTACAATATTATATATTCTTAAAAAGAAAACATTTTATCCATTCTAAAAATATGAATAAAATAAAATAAAATAAAATTCAACAAAATAAAGAAATAAAATAAAAATAACTAATTGAAACTGACTATTTTAGTTATCATTTCTCAACAATTTTTAGCATTTAGCAATTTAAATAGACTCAAGATTAATACATGATTTTATCCATTCAAAAAATAGGAATAAAATAAAAATAATTTTATTTTTATGAATTATGAGGTAATTACTCTTCGTTTTTATGCAAAAATAAGAAAGAGAAGGTTTATATTCAATGCGTTAATGGATAAAAGAAAAAAAATGTAAATACATAGAGGAAAAAAATCTGTATTGCGTAATTGCGCGGAGGTCGGCGAAGTCGGGCGGAAGGGGTTAATACTTAAAATAGCGACTATAGAGTATGCAAATGGTCAGACCTTGTGTGACGGTATATTTTTGAAATTACTTCATCTACTGTCGTGACTCATGATACGCTTGAGCCTGTGCGCATTTTATTTTGCTGTGTGCGCGGGTTTCACAACGCGTGTGCGCGCGCACACGCGCACACCTTAGAGGGAACATTGCTTGTATATACGCCTCTGATCTTACGCTGGTGGGGTATATGGTTACATTCGCCGTTATCCTCTTCCGCGCACTTCACGCACAGGGGAAACATGAGCTTGTCGTCGATAACGACAGGTAAGATCGGCATCCATAAATTGCGTGGGGGGAGTACGTCTACGAAAGAGAGCCCAAAGTAACGATCATTCAAATTTTTTGAAAATTCATTGATGGAGGGTAGGCTAGGTCCCACCAGTTTCTCAGGAGCGCCCACATTTGAGAGGATCCAGTACCATTGAACGCTTGATCGCTTTTATTTCCTCACGGTACACCTCGTCTGTCTCCATCCGTGCATCATATTCATGCTCCCACAAGACTTTGTGAGTGAACTGCGATCCTATAAGTTGATCGCGGGTGCGGGTCGATGCAAGACAGTCGGCAGGAGACCTACCGTGGATATCTCCAGTGACTCCGCACTCAGGACGGGGGCATCCATGCCACCAGCAACCGTTAAAGGAGTACACAGTCTTCACACCAGTGACACGGTTTCCACTTAACCCATCAACCCAAAAAACACGTCCATTAATCTTAATCGGTACTTCACCCGGTTGCGGGCGTGCTTTATGTATACACCTGTCTGTTGCTGTAGGTGTATGAGCCGTAAATAGCCTTGGCCCGTAACTGCGGGGATTGTTTCGGTGAATAATGGCTAAGGTGTCTTTCGGCATGAAGTTATTCTTGAACACCGTAAAACATAATGATGCGATGGTGGTTGCGACTTGCAGTGGATCGCATTTGAAACGGGCTATGTACATCCTTCTAAAGGCCTGGAAACATACTCTAAGCACGCACACATCATTCACGCAATAACGCTCACATTCATCAGCTATATTATAAGGGTTACTTTCATTAAAACTGTCGTAGTATCGATCAAAGTTTCACGTTCATCCATACAGTCAAAATAATGTTTGGGGGGTGTGGGCCTACGTAGTTTAAAGTCTCGCTGGTGAGGAAAGTGTATGGGAAGTATCCTTTGGAAACTTCAGCTGCTACTCCCATCACCTTGGGTAGCTTTGCTAATTTACAAGGTGTGAATAATAAAAGTATCTTTAAATTGTACATGCCTCTTATCTGCATCTGTATTAATTTGTTGCCTCTTTTCAATGGATCACCTGTAAATATCTCAGAGGATTCGTGTTTCAAGCAACTCCTTATAAAGGAAACTGCGTGTGTCAAACTTTGCCCCGTTATGGGCGAGAATATACACAGTCATTTTTTTGAACTTGTCGGCTAACTTGACAATATAGGACACAAATAGTTTCACAGGACTATCGCTGACATTCGTTTTAAAAAACGTTTGTCCGTTTACCACATTTGGGGCACTCGTCACATTCGATATCCATACACTCATCACAGATAGTCTGGCTCACAAGTAAATGAGGAAGTACCTCTTTGGTTTCAGCGTTCGTATATGTTTCTATATCGTAGTATACAGTTATACAAGGGTTATTTTTAGGCTTAGCATCTTTCATATAACATACATGCTTTACTCCATCCGCCTTACATTCCTCCTGGCATGTAGGACAGTGAATACGTCACACTTGTGCTTAAATTTTCCCCAATTATCCATTGTGTGAAACATACCACATTCACAGTTCTCATTTTCCTGCACGTGCCAATTGATTTATGGAAATCAAAACAGCTATTATTGAAAAATGTGCGTCTACACACATCACAGTCTCTCTTCTCAGCTTCAACTACACGGCTTTCACATTTGGTGCTTTACACTGCTCACATACCATGTGACATTCTTTACAATGTCACTATATCATCCGCAAACTCGAGGCACCCCTTACACAAATCATGATGTCTCCCATATTTCGACTTTTGTCATAACTCGCGTAAAGCCACCTTATATTACGGATGGGGAGATACGTTGTCCATGACAATCCTAAAATAAGTAGGGGCCTTGTACGATCTCTCACACAGCTTTTAAAAACATATACAGTCCTACGACGATCATCCAACCCAAACACAACTATGCGGACATTCATTTCCTGTTCTACCCTTCTCAGCTCTTCAGGATCCATATTACAGTCAAATTCAAGTTCACAGTCTACAGCTAGTTTACGGGCACGCTCCACGACTGTAGGCAACCAAAATTTTTTGAGTTCGTGTATTTTGTACAGTAAACATACGTGCTAAGAGTACTGCTATAAAGCCGCAACCACGATCGACGTTTATATGCCGTCTATAAATAGCTTGAGAATTGAAGTAGGAGTATACGGTATGGCACTATGACCCGCAACACGGTATACATGGTCAATATTTACCGTGAAGTTGTCCATATTGAAGGCTATACTACTTTGGGAGGCTTGCATTATACGCCCTAATATATATTCTACATCTTCAGCCGCCAAACGTCTAAATGGCACTATCACCCAATAATCGTCTACATCACCGTCATCTGACCCGAATCCAAAGGACAGACTCGTCCTGACTTCACGCTCGTCACGATTCTGAAGAGCAAACTCTATAATGCTCTACAACCCGGCGTAGTCCGCGCTCAATTCCACTGCTATACATGACTCTAGGGTCGACCCTGACTCTATACCGATTTCTAGTCAAGGCTGGGGTGGGGCTGCGGATCGCACCAATTCGAGCGTTATACCATCCTCAACAGAACGGGGGGCGGCGGATGAATTAGTGGATATATTAGCGGAAGGTGCTGCTGATGGGGGCCCTGTTGCGTAGGAGGTTGATGGTTGGGGCTCTATTATTGTAGACTTAACAGAACGGGGGGCGGCGGATGAATAAGGGGTATATTAGGTGCTGCTGGGGGTGTTGTTGCGTAAGAGGTTGAGGGTTGGGGATCTATTACCGCTGCAACAGACGCGTATTTCGGTCGCTTTATACCTGACGTGGGTATCTCATATCTCCGCTTTGGACGTGTTACCGGTATCGCTGGTGAGGGTTCAGGGGAGGAGATCACAACTACACTGTCGTCGAGGTCATCCGTAATGATGGGCTGCTCTACCTCATCGTCATTCACGGTTCTGTGGGAGAAGAAATATAAGGATCAGCACTCAAAATTGTAATATTTGTAAATGACTCACTTAGGGGTGTGACGTGTTAGAAATGGACTCTGTAGAAAAATTCAGATTCACGAGCCCATCCACATGTATTATATCTGGACCTACAGGATGTGGTAAAACTGTGTTTATGCTTAAAATCATTAAAGAAAGGGGGAGATGTTCTCGAAATTTGTGCATAAAGTTATATGGTGCTATTCGACGTATCAATCAGTGTTCAACGAGTACCAAGATGGTATTTTGTTCCACAAAGGCGTATATGACGTTAATTCGTTAAAGGGAAATGAACATACAATCATTGTAATTGACGATCTCATGTTGGAGATGGATAAAACGTTTGCCGAGACATTTACAGTATTCTCCCACCATCTTAACATAAGCGTGTTCTTCATCAATCAGAATCTATTTTTCAAAAATAGATACATGCGCGATGTGTCGTTAAATACGCAATATCTAGTCTTATTCGCGCAAACGTAGAGATGTATCACAAATTGGGGTATTAGCCAATCAAATGTTCCCGAATCAGCGTAAGGAGTTTTTGGAAGTTTATAAAGAAGCTACAAGCACGCGTTACGGATATTTGCTTTGCGACCTTCATCCGCGAAACACGTTTAGAGTGCTTCTGCGAACGAATATATTTCCAAACGAGCCTGAAACGGTGTATATTCCAGAATGACAAAGAGACTAAAGAAATACAGTGAATTAATAAAAATCTATCATCGACTGCCCCGGCAATGCAGCAGATGTTTATTAAAAATATCGATGCCGACTTTTTAAAATGCATCTGTGAAATCTGTCTTAACGTTATAAATTGCAATGTATCAATGAAAACCCATCAGAAGGCTCGCCTACGCCGCTACAAGAACATAATACGTGCACTCGCTCGTAAAAGCCAAACTGTAGCGAAGAAAAAACGAATTGTACAAACAGGAGGGTCATTTCTCCCCATCTTATTTTCAGTTTTGGGTCCTTTACTGACTAGATTAATATAATGAAGAAAGTGGTAGTGATTCCCCACGAGGTGTACGCCTCACTGCAAAGGAATCCAGACACGTATCTAGATCCCCGTAATAGCAGACTTAAAAGAATGGAAAGCGAATTGTTAGCCCTATTAAACAGTGAAAAAACACCTGATGAGAAAAGAATCTATACCAAGAAGCTCTGCAGAAATTTCTTCACGAGTACGAAAATTATAAGAGCCCTACAGAGATTCCTGTGGTTATTAGGCACAGCACGGGGGACGATGGCGACATAGGATCTGTACCCGACGACACAGCTGACCAACCAAAAAGATTAGCCACACAACATATCGAACATGTATTAAAAAATAACCTCACACTTACATTGAGGAGTAAAGGCTTAAGTCTTTATAATCTATTGAATGAGGATCCCGCCATACAATGGACCGATACAGGGGAGATCATTGTGGAAGGATCAAAGGTACAGGGATCGAATATCGTAGACATGTCCATGATCTGGTGAGAAAGTGGGATAGGCCATCACCATCAGGATGGAAGCATATTAAAGCAAGACTACAACAAATAAATGTCCCTAAAACGTTGATAGGAAATCTGAACAGGTTAAAAGACTTGGAACATGCAACGCCTGTGACACAATTGAAGGCGCCGTCACCCCCGGCGGTAACACCTTTGAAGAGGAGCAAGAAGAGGTTAAACCAACCCTACCCACGTGCCTCTAAAATACGCAAATGGCTAACGTATTAACTAAACGCTATTAGGACATTTCTAACCCATCCTCTTACGGCGGCGTAGATAGACTGTACAGAAGTGTTTACGGAGTAGGAAAAAAAGATGTTGAAAGATTTTTGAGGGAGCAGGACGCTTATACGCTTCATAAGCCTGTGAGAAAAAGGTTTAAAACAGCCAAGACAACGGCTTCCTCGATTGATTCTATCTGGCAAGCAGATTTAACAGACATGCAAAGATATTCTGTGTATAACGATGGTTACCGCTACATTCTATTCATAATAGACGTATTCTCTAGATATCTGTGGCTAGTTCCTCTAAAAATAAATCACCTGAAACAGTTGCTAAAGCCACCAAAACGCTAATGTTAAAAGAAAACAGGGTTCCTGGCTATTTTTGTACGGATATGGGGAAGGAATTTATAGGCCGTGCTTTTCAGAACATGTTGACAGAGTTTAATATCAGCTATTACACAACCAATTCTATACATAAGGCTTCTTTAGCTGAAAGAGTTCAGCGCACCATAAAGGAACGCATGCACCGTTATTTTACACATAAAAACACATACAGATTTCTAGACATTCTGGAATCATTGGCATCATCCTACAACCGCTCACACCATCGCACGATTGGGGCAACACCTAACGAAGTTTTAGAAAGAGGTACACTCCCGAGAAGAGATGGATCACCACCACCACCACCACACTCTGCGCGCTTCAAAATCAATGATTATGTAAGGCTGTCGCGTTCGGGGAATAAATTCGCAAAGGGTTTTGAGCAAGGATGGACACGCGAGATTTTTAAAGTTAGGGTTATGAGGCCTAAAGGTGAGATAATGATGTATTACATTGAAGATTTGAATGGGGAAGAAATCTCAGGAGGCTTTTACCGCGAGGAATTGCAGAAAGTTGCGTTTAATTTAGAAAAAAATGTGTTTAAAATTGAGAAAATTTTAGGAAGCAAAGGCTCAGGAAGGAGAAAAATGTACCTGGTGAAATGGCTAGGGTACCCAGAAAGCTTCAACACCTATATAAAGCTGATGCAATAATGAAGCTTAAATAGTATGCAACATGGCTCCTAACTATTTCTACGTCACACTCCCGTCCTCCTCGTCCCTGTCTGTACACCCTAACAACACACTAGCCAACTTTGTAACAGAACTCCATGGGCACATTGAATTGGGTCGTGATTCGTATGAGGTGGGGATATGCGAAATTCAGCTGGACACCGTCTTTTTAAATATTGAACATAAAGAAACCGTTTTACGATTCTTAGAGACATTGACGAGTGTGAAAAAGCTGGGGTAGCTATGGATGAAACTATGCGCATCGCTCGGACTAAGATTGCACGGTATTACAGTACAGAGGTAAGACTAGGGCCGGGTCAATATGGTTCGGCCGAGGATGTTGTGAGAGGCTTAAACGTAAGTTTAAGAAACTCAAACCTTACGAATGATTTAGTATATGAAATCGTAAACAACCCTGCACATACACTAATCCTAAAATCAAAGACTAACAGACGTCTTAACCCTTTACTGCCCAAAAGGACAAATTTGTAACCTTTCAAATACACGCATTCATAACTTAACCCTACAAAATATTTGTGCAGTAAAGGGTTAAAGAACATAGAAAGTTCAAAATTCTAACCAACGGCCGATATAGCGCAGCCTTCCAAAGAGACACATTTCACGAGACACAGTATAACTTGTCCAGATTAATGTATCAATTGAAGATGGGGAAATTGGCTGAAAGGTCCCCAGACATGTGCTATATTTACAGTAATATAGTGGAGCACCAGTTTGTTGGGGATACCCAGGCACGCCTGCTGCGCATTGCTCACATCCCCAACCATAGAGGAAGGAGTTTGAGTATTACATATGACAGACCCCATTATGTGAATGTCGCAACTAATTTAATAACCAATATCACAATATATATAAGAACGATTGAGGGCGAAAACTTCCCATTCGGTAACGGGAGCTTAACAGTGAAGCTACACTTTCGACGCACTGAGTTATAATGGATAGAAAGCCTTTCACCGTCTATCGAGGGATGCGATACCAGCGCGGTAGTGGACTTGGATCCATTTTTTCATCCATACTACGTACGGCTGTTCCTTTGCTGAAGAGGGGTGCCAGATACCTTGGAAGGAAAGCGCTACAATCAGGCCTTAACACTGCAGAAGACATATTGGCCGGGGCTAAACCTAAAGAAGCTCTAAAAAAACATTTAAAGCGTACACGGACGAAATCATCAAAGATGCAAAGAGAAAAATGCGTGGTGGCGGGAAGAAGAAGAGGCTCCCCGGAAGAAGAAGGGGTCACGTGGTATTAAACGTAAAAGGCTATCAAAAAAGAAATGCTGTAAGCGAATGAAACCTATGGTTGACCACTTTTTTGACTGATATAAGCTAAGGATATTGATCTCATGAATCATAGTTTGTTTACCACTTGTCGAGAGAGGAGTCACTATTTCGCCATGGCACGCTTCATCCACCCATGTAGTTCACAATGCTGTAAATCGGAGCTGTCCCTTTTTGAGCTCCCGCCAACCCAAGTTTCTATTGAGCACAGTGACTTTATTACAATTAACCCTTTAAACACAATTAGTTCCCCGAGTGCACCTATAGAATTCGTGATACCCAGCTCAGGTCCTTACTTTTTTGATCCAAGCTGTGTGCACATGTACGCTAAGCTACGTATAGCCCATTCTGATGGAACGGTCTGCGATGACAAATATGCTGTATACCCTGAAACAAACTTTCTGCACGCCATATTCAACCAGTGTGACGTATATTTAAATCAGACCAACATATCGGCAGGCAGGGGTACTATCATCTACGAGCCTATTTGGAAAATGTCCTCAACTTTTCCAAAGAAGCGAAGGCTACCTTTTTAAGTGCGGAGGGATATTATCAAACTAAAGATGAAAATAGTATAAAGGACAAATTTAAAAATTCTAAAAAGAAAATATACGAGTGTTTTGGACGGTTGCACACAGATTTCACTTTCCAGGAGAAGTTGCTTGTGAACGGGGTGGATATGAAAATAAAGCTCACCCGCACGAGTCCTGAGATCTGCTTAAATCTGGATGCGAATCAAGAAGAGGGTGCAAAGCCGTTGTGGTTCACATTATGGACACATACCTCCGCGTACGGCGAGTGAAATTAAGTTCACCAAAACAACTAGAAATTGAGAAAAATTTACTAAACGCTACAGTGAAATATCCTATTAACAGAGTGCAGATCAAACTATATACGGTTCCTGCAGGGTTGGCATCGAAGCAGATAGAAAACATTGCCCTGGGAAATCTTCCTAAAAGGATATTAATCGGCATGCAGGACCACGCTTCGGTGAATGGAAAATATAAAAAGAGTGCCTTTAAATTCGAGAATTTCGGACTTAAAAATATAACTCTATACGTTAATGGCACTGCTTTGGGTGGAACAATGGGTACGGACTATTCATCAGACGCTGTGTTACCTCTTTGTGCCAGAGCCTATAGTAATCTGACCCATATTGCAGGTGATTGTGATGAGCTTGGTAATGGGGTAACGCAGGAAGAATTCATTGATCAATTTAACCTTTATCCGTTTGACATTACACCTGACTTATCTGCTAGCGTAAATACCCATTTAACCCCACAGCAGAGCGGAAACATCTCAGTGCGGCTGGAATTCGCCAAGCCTATAGACGCTCCTATTAGTGTACTAGTATATCTCGAATCGCAAGCCCTAATAGAAGTAGATAGATTTAGAAGCGTTATCACTGACTTTTAAAATGGATGCTAATACACTTCAGAAAGTAATGGAGCGAGTCACACGTTCCAAATTTATCGGCGTGTTTGCGAAGAATGAAACATTGAGTTTGCCAAGTACGCGAGAATGCGGTAGTCTTATTGTGAACACAGACATCATCGGTAATGAAGGGATTCACTGGATCGCTGTCTATTTTAAAAATAGACAGCGCCTGTACTATTTTGATTCACTCGGTACTCAACCCTGGAGTGACCCTATTATTGTAAAATTTCTCGCTCAGTTACATATTCCCGAAGTTGTGTGGACCCCATTTCGCATGCAAGGATATTTTACTAATGTTTGCGGAATGTACTGCGTCTCATTTCTCATGCATATGTCAAATGATAAAGAATTTATAAATTTTTTAAATTTATTTGACCCGTGTCACACTCGCCGAAACGATGAAATGGTATGCAGACAGATAAAAAACCGTTTTCCAATTGTACGTACTCGTATATTATAATGTTTTTGTTCGTATATTTGTAACGATATATTCTGTAGCTGTTTATTGTACTGATTTCTTTCATTTAATAAATTTATGAAAATATATTGTCTTCTTATCCCAAAAAGATCGAAAAACACTTACATTATTTCGGTGTGGCATTGTTGACTGATCAGTATATCCTCCCTATTCCGAGATTCTTCAAAAGATTGTATAACACGTGTCAAATCCTCATCGGACCTTAAAGGAATAATGCTTTTAAAACATATACAGAGTATACAGACAGATCCCCATTATGTGAAGATATCTTTGGTTCGAGGACATTGAATGCCATAAAAATTTCGATTTTAGCATAATGGGGTAACCAAATAACATTGATTGACATTTTTGGCGAGTATCTATTTGACGAGATACTACAATCTCCATATAAAAATTCTAATTATAGACACTTACATTTCTATGGTAGTCCCTTGCGTCGGGTTGTAAGGAGCGTCACTGCAAATATCTTCTACGGTTTGCGTTGAAAATAATTCGCCACGGTCAATCGCATTGAAAAGACTAATTGCGGTTAATGCTGCAGTATCACGTTCTTCATACAATTCCGGGGAGACGTACAGGTCCATGGTGGAGGATGTGTGACATTGTTGACTGTTCAGTATATCCCCCGTATTCCGAGATTCTTCAAAAGATTGTATAACACGTGTCAAATCCTCATCGGACCTTAAAGGAATAATGCTTTTAAAACATATACAGAGTATACAGACAGATCCCCATTATGTGAAGATATCTTTGGTTCGAGGAAATGAATGCCATAAAATTTCGATTTTAGCATAATGGGGTAACAAAATAACATTGATTGACATTTTTGGCGAGTATCTATTTGACGAGATACTACAATCCATATATAAAAACGAATTATAGACACTTACATTTCTATGGTAGTCCCTTGCGTCGGATTGTAAGGAGCGTCACTGCAAATGTCTTCTACGGTTTGCGTTGTAAATAATTCATCACGGTCAACCGCATTAAAAAGGCTAATTGTCGTTAATGCTGCAGCGTCACTCTCTTCATACAAGTCTGGGGAGACGTACAGGTCCATGGTGGAGGGAATGATTATTCACTGACGCGAAAATAGCTACTGTTACTCCAAACTGAAAAATATCCCCTTTTATATGCACAATCGCCAAGCTCCGCCCCAAAAGACCAGATGTTCGTAGTGATTGGCTGCCGATGTAGCTGGGTGGAGCTATGACGTGTACCAATCCGCTATAACGGGACCGGACGAGTAACATATATATATTTTCACCAATAGATTTAATGCTCGTATTCTCCTTTGAAAATTATTTGGTGATTCGTATAGAACTTTTGATACTGATTCCAAATATGGTTTCAGAATTTTCTATCACCCATAGTTTTCGAGAAAATATTTACTCAGATTTTCCCGCATCATTAGTCACTAATGTAGTCGAGAGGTATAAAGAAATATATCCTAATTATATTTTAAAAGAACATTCGGTTTCAACGTTAAATGGGTCTAAGGTGGGGTGAAAACCTTTCCAATTGCTCTAGGGGACAATTATTTGGTTTCTTTTTGGCACTGAGTCAGGTTTCAGAATTTTCTAATGTTAAACTGTGGGTCTAAGGTGGGGTGAAAACCTTTCCAATTGCGCTAGGGGACAATTATTTGGTGTTTCTTTTTGGCACTGAGTCAGGTTTCAGAATTTTCTAATGTTAAACTGTGGGTCTAAGGTGGGGTGAAAACCTTTCCAATTGCGCTAGGGGACAATTATTTGGTGTTTCATTTTGGCACTGAGTCAGGTTTCAGAATTTTCTAATGTTAAACTGTGGGTCTAAGGTGGGTGAAAACCTTTCCAATTGCGCTAGGGGACAATTATTTGGTGTTTCTTTTTTGGCACTGAGTCAGGTTTCAGAATTTTCTAATGTTAAACTGTGGGTCTAAGGTGGGGTGAAAACCTTTCCAATTGCGCTAGGGGACAATTATTTGGTGTTTCTTTTTGGCACTGAGTCAGGTTTCAGAATTTTGTTAAACTGTGGGTTAAGAATTTTCTAATGTTAAACTGTGGGTCTAAGGTGGGGTGAAAACCTTTCCAATTGCGCTAGGGGACAATTATTTGGTGTTTCTTTTTTGGCACTGAGTCAGGTTTCAGAATTTTCTAATGTTAAACTGTGGGTCTAAGGTGGGGTGAAAACCTTTCCAATTGCGCTAGGGGACAATTATTTGGTGTTTCTTTTTGGCACTGAGTCAGGTTTCAGAATTTTCTAATGTTAAACTGTGGGTCTAAGGTGGGGTGAAAACCTTTCCAATTGCGCTAGGGGACAATTATTTGGTGTTTCTTTTTTGGCACTGAGTCAGGTTTCAGAATTTTCTAATGTTAAACTGTGGGTCTAAGGTGGGGTGAAAACCTTTCCAATTGCGCTAGGGGACAATTATTTGTTTGTTTCATTTTGGCACTGAGTCAGGTTTCAGAATTTTCTAATGTTAAACTGTGGGTCTAAGGGGGTGAAAACCTTTCCAATTGCGCTAGGGGACAATTATTTGGTGTTTCTTTTTTGGCACTGAGTCAGGTTTCAGAATTTTCTAATGTTAAACTGTGGGTCTAAGGTGGGGTGAAAACCTTTCCAATTGCGCTAGGGGACAATTATTTGGTGTTTCTTTTTTGGCACTGAGTCAGGTTTCAGAATTTTCTAATGTTAAACTGTGGGTCTAAGGTGGGGTGAAAACCTTTCCAATTGCGCTAGGGGACAATTATTTGGTGTTTCTTTTTTGGCACTGAGTCTGGTTTCAGAATTTTCTAATGTTAAACTGTGGGTCTAAGGTGGGGTGAAAACCTTTCCAATTGCGCTAGGGGACAATTATTTGGTGTTTCTTTTTGGCACTGAGTCAGGTTTCAGAATTTTCTAATGTTAAACTGTGGGTCTAAGGTGGGGTGAAAACCTTTCCAATTGCGCTAGGGGACAATTATTTGGTGTTTTTTTTTGGCACTGAGTCTGGTTTCAGAATTTTCTAATGTTAAACTGTGGGTCTAAGGTGGGGTGAAAACCTTTCCAATTGCGTTAGGGGACAATTATTTGGTGTTTCATTTGACACTGAGTCAGGTTTCAGAATTTTCTAATGTTAAACTGTGGGTCTAAGGGGGATGAAAACCTTTCCAATTGCGCTAGGGGACAATTATTTGGTGTTTCTTTTTTGGCACTGAGTCAGGTTTCAGAATTTTCTAATGTTAAACTGTGGGTCTAAGGTGGGGTGAAAACATTTCCAATTGCGCTAGGGGACAATTATTTGGTGTTTCTTTTTTGGCACTGAGTCAGGTTTCAGAATTTTCTAATGTTAAACTGTGGGTCTAAGGTGGGTGAAAACCTTTCCAATTGCGCTAGGGGACAATTATTTGGTGTTTCTTTTTGGCACTGAGTCAGGTTTCAGAATTTTCTAATGTTAAACTGTGGGTCTAAGGTGGGAATTTTCTAATGTTAAACTGTGGGTCTAAGGTGGGTGAAAACCTTTCCAATTGCGCTAGGGGACAATTATTTGGTGTTTCTTTTTTGGCACTGAGTCAGGTTTCAGAATTTTCTAATGTTAAACTGTGGGTCTAAGGTGGGGTGAAAACCTTTCCAATTGCGCTAGGGGACAATTATTTGGTGTTTCTTTTTTGGCACTGAGTCAGGTTTCAGAATTTCCTAATGTTAAACTGTGGGTCTAAGGTGGGGTGAAAACCTTTCCAATTGCGCTAGGGGACAATTATTTGGTGTTTCTTTTTTGGCACTGTCTGGTTTCAGAATTTTCTAATGTTAAACTGTGGGTCTAAGGTGGGGTGAAAACCTTTCCAATTGCGTTAGGGGACAATTATTTGGTGTTTCATTTTGACACTGAGTCAGGTTTCAGAATTTTCTAATGTTAAACTGTGGGTCTAAGGTGGGATGAAAACCTTTCCAATTGCGCTAGGGGACAATTATTTGGTGTTTCTTTTTTGGCACTGAGTCAGGTTTCAGAATTTTCTAATGTTAAACTGTGGGTCTAAGGTGGGGTGAAAACATTTCCAATTGCGCTAGGGGACAATTATTTGGTGTTTCTTTTTTGGCACTGAGTCAGGTTTCAGAATTTTCTAATGTTAAACTGTGGGTCTAAGGTGGGAATTTTCTAATGTTAAACTGTGGGTCTAAGGTGGGGGTGAAAACCTTTCCAATTGCGCTAGGGGACAATTATTTGGTGTTTCTTTTTTGGCACTGAGTCAGGTTTCAGAATTTTCTAATGTTAAACTGTGGTCTAAGGTGGGGTGAAAACCTTTCCAATTGCGCTAGGGGACAATTATTTGGTGTTTTTTTTGGCACTGAGTCTGGTTTCAGAATTTTCTAATGTTAAACTGTGGGTCTAAGGTGGGGTGAAAACCTTTCCAATTGCGTTAGGGGACAATTATTTGGTGTTTCATTTTGACACTGAGTCAGGTTTCAGAATTTTCTAATGTTAAACGTGGGTCTAAGGTGGGATGAAAACCTTTCCAATTGCGCTAGGGGACAATTATTTGGTGTTTCTTTTTTGGCACTGAGTCAGGTTTCAGAATTTTCTAATGTTAAACTGTGGGTCTAAGGTGGGGTGAAAACATTTCCAATTGCGCTAGGGGACAATTATTTGGTGTTTCTTTTTGGCACTGAGTCAGGTTTCAGAATTTTCTAATGTTAAACTGTGGGTCTAAGGTGGGAATTTTCTAATGTTAAACTGTGGGTCTAAGGTGGGGGTGAAAACCTTTCCAATTGCGCTAGGGGACAACTATTTGGTGTTTCTTTTTTGGCACTGAGTCAGGTTTCAGAATTTTCTAATGTTAAACTGTGGGTCTAAGGTGGGGTGAAAACCTTTCCAATTGCGCTAGGGGACAATTATTTGGTTTCTTATAAAACTTTGGTACAAAACAATTGATCGGTACAAGGCTGAGCTCACCTACACCGTTCACCCTGAAGAACTATTTCTTTATATAACGCGCAGTTGTCGTAACGATTTAGTATTTCAATTGCCGCTATGTTGAGTGAGTTCACGATTGAAAAGCTCGAGTCGGTAGAAAAACCCTCGAGTGGAAAGCGTGTTTATAAACTTGTGTTTAATAATGTAGCTAACGATGAACTCTTTGTGCGTGCTTTTGATTGTATTCTAGACGTATTTAAAGATGACTTACCAACCGGTTGTAAAGTGGGAACAAAAATAGTACTGAACGATATGAAAGCCCTTCATATCGAGTACAGGTCTCCCTATACTTTAAGCGGTGAAATATTATTAAGCCGCATATACTGCATAATGCAGAGCATAATGATGTAATTGTAAACTCGTACAAGCATATCCCGTTATTTGAAAAAAACTCTCTCTCTCTCTCTCTCTCTCTCTCTCTCTCTATATATATATATATATATATATATATATATATATATATATAATTGTGGGCATATCTAAGAAATGGAGTCGAGAGAGGTTTTGTTCAAGCTGTCTGTGAGAAAGGTCGTTTATGGTCGGAAAAAAATCGCCTCTGGCAATAGGTGAGCCGATTTGAACAGATTCTCGGAAATGTGTGTTTCGTAAATTTTCATCTCGATATATATATACGGGTTTGGGGAATGACGATGGTCGAATTTTTCATAAATTTTCATTTCCGTTCGCTTTCCCCACTGATATTCGAATGTTTATAAACAGAGTTTAATTGGATTCACGTCAGACCATTACTTCGGTCTTATATAATTATTTTAGGATTTATTTCTTGTAGTACTTGTGTTACCTTATTTCTATACAATAATGTCTTGAAGTGCTATTGGATATGGGAAGGAAATTATAAGCCGTGCTTTCAGAACATGTTAAAAGAGTTTAATATGAGCTATTACACAACCAATTCTATACATAAGGCGTCTTTAGCTGAAAGAGTTCAGATATATATATATATATATATATATATTATATATAGATATATGTGTGTGTGTATCATAAGCTGCTTAAAAGACTATGTATATAATTATAATAAACGAAATAAACTAGTTAACCATAAAATTAATTATTTTCTATTATGACTTTTTCGAAGGTAAACTGTTATTTGTTTCGAAAAGTTTAAGTTCAATGAAGTTAATGTTAAATTTGCTTCTAAACTAAAATTAAATGTTAAAAATAAATAATATATATATATATATATATATATATATATATATATATTTACCTAACATAAGAAAAGAATGTGCATATATATATATATATATATATATATAAATATATATCTAGCAATCCGATCATTGCAAAAAAAAAAAACTGGAAAGGTATGCAATTAATAAAGGTGTATTTAAACAGAATTTAATTGGAATAACTATCGTCATATTGTGTTACACAATGGATGATTAATATTTCTGGAATACATGGCGCTATCTGATGGTGCGATCTGGCACATCAGCACCCGATTACATGGCTTGATGTGGCAACTCTGCATCTGCATACATGGTGCGATCTGACAACTCAGCAACTGAACACATTGCGCTATCTGGCAATTCAGCCAGAATAGAGGCTTATAAAAGGCCGCGAAGTTGGTGAAAGACTCATTCCAGCTCGGCTCCCAGCCGAGCAAGGACCTCTGGTCCTTCTCTTTCAGGCCCTTTTGTAAAACCCCTTAGTGGCCTCTTAGGTTAGGAAAACGAAAATAACTTGGGGGAGAACTCCTCTCTCCTTCAGGTGTCTCTCTCTCTCTCTCTCTCCTACAGGTGTCTCTCTCTCTCCTTCAGGCGTCTCTCTCTCCTTCAGGTCTCTCTCTCTCTCTCTCTCCTACAGGTGTCTCTCTCTCCTTCAGGTCTCTCTCTCTCTCTCCTTCAGGCGTCTCTCTCTTCTTCAGGTGTCTCTCTCTCCTTCAGGTGTACCCCTACCCCCTTGGCTCAGTCAACTGGCTGATTCAGCCAACTGGCTGATTCTGGCTGATTAGGAGCCTATAAAACAACGCCTACTCGGCTGAAGTCTTAATGTGCACTTGGCTCCTGCCAGGTGAACACCTCTCCTCCTTTCTCTCCTCCTTTCTCTCTGGCCCTTTGGGGGGAATAGCTTGGGTGAGGCCCCCAAGTTGCATGCCCCTTGCAACCTAGGTTGGCAACAAAGGCCAGTACTCTTTTTTTCTTTCTTTTTTTTCCTTTTTTGTATTTTTTGCAACACCCCCCACCCCCCTTTGCAACAACCCACCCCCCTTTGTAACATTACATAATAACCTGCAACATTCTTGCACTCTCCCCTTTTGCGGCTATACTACGAAATAAACTAGTTAACCATAAAATTAATTATTTTCTATTATGACGTTTTCGAAGGTAAACTATGTTATTTGTTTCGAAAAGTTTAAGTTCAATGAAGTTAATGTTAAATTTGCTTCTAAACTAAAATTAAATGTTATAAAATAAAAATATATATATATCTATATATATATATATATATATATATATATATATTTACCTAACATAGAAAAGAATAATATATATATATATATATATTAGGGTGTCTCTTATTTTCGAAGTGTTGATTTTTTTAGGTTGCGCTCCCTCAACCAGTTCCATTGGTTGAAAAAACATTACATATAAAAAATTTTTGGATTGAACAATTTTTAGAGGTCGCCCACGCTTATTAAAGTTCATAAAATATAGCTATTATTTATGCAATTAATATTTGAAATTACTAGCAGTTGTCAAGTATACTAAACATATGTTTTTAATTAATTAATCATCATATTTATGATGAATTCAATTAAATGAATATATTAGAGATAATTGTCAAGTTTGTAGCTGAAAATATTGCTTGATAAGACAAGATCAACCTGTTTAAACATGTTTCATAAAACCAAGGAGGCTGATTTTGTAGAGCGATTGGAAGATCTCTTTGACATCGCCCATGGAGACGCTGAGAAGCTGATCAAGAATCGTGAGGACTGGGAGTTCCTTCAACTGCAAAGCCAAAAAGGTCGTCCTGGCTCAATCGGTGGTGTGGACACTGTACATCTTCACCGCACAAAAAATGCAGTCAAACCGTTGGAAGCTGAGGCAGAGAGAAAAAGAAAGTCAGAATCTTTGATGGAGGCGTCTACTAGTCAAGTTGTACTGGCTTCTTCCACATCTTCCAGCAACACTGATGAAAGTGAGAATGAGGAGGAGGAGCCCAAAGGAGCTTGTGCTTTACCAAAATCTAAGAAAAAACGAGGCATGAAAAACATCATGACTATTCAGATGTCTGCTGCCTGGATCGTACACAAATTTCCTCTAGAAAGGCAACATTTATCGTCGCAGAGGCAGCTAAAAGCTTTGGTTTGGACGCTTCAGATTACAACATAAACCAACATTCTATCCATCGCCTTCGAAATAAGAACCGAGCTCGTCATGCTAAAGAATTTAAGGAGCATTTCCATGGAGAATGTTCTATGACAGTCCACTGGGATGGCAAGATGATGGAGGACCTCACCTCGCACAAGCACATTGATCGTCTCCCAGTACTTGTGTCAGGACCTGGTGTTGAACAGCTGCTTGGTGTCCCCAAAATCCCAAACTCAACTGGAGAAGCACAAGCTGAAGCCGTCTTTAACTGCCTGAATGAATGGGGAATTACAGAGAGAGTAAAAGCAATTTGTTTCGATACAACAGCTTCAAACACGGGTCAATATAGTGGAGTCTGTGCTCTCATCGAAGCAAAATTGGGACATGATGTTTTGTACTTGCCTTGTAGACACCATGTTTTAGATTTATTGTTGGGAGCTGCATTTGAAGCAACATTGGGATCTACATCAACTGGTCCAGAGATATTGATCTTTAAGCGTTTTCGTGACAATTGGACTTCTGTTGATCAAAGCCAGTTCCAAACAGGTGAGACAGACACGATTACTAAAGAAGCAATTATCCAGTCTAAAAACTGAACTAATTCAGTTTGCTAGATCCCAGGCACCTATGCTACGGGATGACTATCAAGAACTTTTGGATCTGTCCATCATCTTTCTTGGAGGTGTCCCCAATAAAGGCATCAAGTTTCGTGCACCAGGTGCCATGTATCGAGCTCGCTGGATGTCCAAAGCGCTCTATTCTATCAAGATGTGGCTTTTTCGAAACCAGTTCAAGATGACTAAGACTGAAGAACGAGGAATTCGAGATCTTTCCCTTTTTTCTGTTCTCATCTATATGAAGGCTTGGACAACATCCTCACTCCCTATTGAAACCCCATTTAATGACTGGCTCCTTCTGAGGTCATTGATTAATTATCCTAACAAAAAGATTTTGATGCAACTAAAAAAAAGCTCTAACCACTTATGGTACCTGTCTGAAGAAGCAGTTGGTCTTGCTTTCTTTGATGAGCGAATTACTACAGATGTAAAGAAACGCATGGTAAAGGCATTAGAAGATGAGTCCACTGATAGACCACCCAAGCGTCCTCGGATTCCTGAATCGACCTTCTGCTCTGGTGAAGGACTACACCAACTTGTTACAAGAAATACTAGAGAATTCTTTACTAAGCTGAATTTGCCAGAAGGATTTCTGAACAAGGCACCCAGCACTTGGACATCCAACTGTGAATATTTAAGGGCCAGAGCTATTGTTGCAGCTCTATCTGTTGTAAATGACCGGGCAGAACGTGCAGTAGCTTTAGTTCAAGAGCTGAATAAGAAATTGACTGGGGGGGAAGAGCAGCTCCAGTTCCTGCTCCAAATTGCTGCAAAACACCGCCAGAGTCACCCAGTCCCATCAAAAACTGTTCTTCTCAAAAAATAACCATCAATGAGGTCGCACCTTAAAATACACCATATTGTATAATCATTGTATATTAAATAAATGTTGTATAAGGAAATAATGCTAATTAAAGTAATTAAAGTATGTAAATAGCACTGGCATTTTGAATTTATCTCTATATAATAAACTAATGGTTTTTTTTTGTAGCAATGCTTCATTGCTGATTGTATATAAAAAAGAGCCAGGAAGGATTTTGGATAGGAGAAAAAGGATTGGGATAAAGAAGGATTGAGGACCAAAGGATGGATTATAACAACATCAAGGATAGGTTAGAAAAGGATCAATGATAAATAAGAAGGCCTATACTTATAAAAACGAATCAAACTAAAAAAAGAAGGAAGGAATTATGTGTATAATGAGCATAATCATATGTCAGGAGCTATTATGCCATGGCCACCATTTTTATTAGCCGGGGGCGACCCCTAAATATGAGCCAATTTGTGTCAAACTTTCAAGTTTTAGTTTTTATGCTAAATGGAACTATTTTAGGGGGAGCAGATAAAATAATTCAACATTTCAATTTTTGACTACCCAATAAAAGACACCCTAATATATATATATATAATATATATCTAGCAATCCGATCATTGCAAAAAAAAAAAAACTGGAAAGGTATGCAATTAATAAAGGTGTATTTAAACAGAATTTAATTGGAATAACTATCGTCATATTGTGTTACACAATGGATGATTAATATTTCTGGAATACATGGCGCTATCTGATGGTGCGATCTGGCACATCAGCACCCGATTACATGGCTTGATGTGGCAACTCTGCATCTGCATACATGGTGCGATCTGACAACTCAGCAACTGAACACATTGCGCTATCTGGCAATTCAGCCAGAATAGAGGCTTATAAAAGACCGCGAAGTTGGTGAAAGACTCATTCCAGCTCGGCTCCCAGCCGAGCAAGGACCTCTGGTCCTTCTCTTTCAGGCCCTTTGGTAAAACCCCTTAGTGGCCTCTTAGGTTAGGAAAACGAAAATAACTTGGGGGAGAACTCCTCTCTCCTTCAGGTGTCTCTCTCTCTCTCCTACAGGTGTCTCTCTCTCTCTCCTACAGGTGTCTCTCTCTCTCCTTCAGGCGTCTCTCTCTCCTTCAGGTCTCTCTCTCTCTCTCCTACAGGTGTCTCTCTCTCCTTCAGGTCTCTCTCTCTTCTTCAGGTGTCTCTCTCTCCTTCAGGTGTACCCCTACCCCCTTGGCTCAGTCAACTGGCTGATTCAGCCAACTGGCTGATTCTGGCTGATTAGGAGCCTATAAAACAACGCCTACTCGGCTGAAGTCTTAATGTGCACTTGGCTCCTGCCAGGTGAACACCTCTCCTCCTTTCTCTCCTCCTTTCTCTCTGGCCCTTTGGAAATAGCTTGGGGGAGGCCCCCAAGTTGCATGCCCCTTGCAACCTAGGTTGGCAACAAAGGCCAGTACTCTTTTTTTCTTTCTTTTTTTCCCTTTTTTTTGCAACACCCCCCACCCCCCTTTGCAACAATCCACCCCCTTTGCAACATTACATAATAACCTGCAACATTCTTGCACTCTCCCCTTTTGCGGCTATACTACTGGTACCACAGGTTTAATTACCAATGTTTCCTAATTACTACGTATTTTATTACATTCAATTATTCACTTCGTACAATTTTATTCTTTGTTGCGAAGATGATGTGTTTGCTCAAATGAATAACTACGTATGCTAAGAGGTTATTATTTAATTTTACAAAGAAATTAACTAATTTATGAATGTTATATTCCCAAAACTGCACTTAATACAATAGAAACAAAGCATGGTTTTTGTCATATATATATATATATACCCGGAGGGCGGGTAGCAGTATAATGGGGAGAGGGGGTGAGGTAATTGTGGGGGTAATGGGGTAATGGCTTTTTTACTTTTGTGTGTGGGAGTAATGGGGGAGTGGGGGTGGGAGGGTAATGGAGTAGAGGGGTGGAGGTAATGGGGGTAATGGCGTTTTTTTAATTTTGTAGCTTAGCCACTTCTTCCTATGATGGCCTCATATAATATAATAAAAAAAATACATGAAAAAGTGAAAAAAAAATGTCTTTTTCTCTTTACATTTGTGATTGATTGGACAGCCCGAAAGGACTCACAATTTAATTGGGATATTAAGCTCCATTCTTTCATCGATTTGCAGTTACGATTCATTACAATTTTTGTAATTATATTATTTTATAAAGTATGACAAAAAATAAACGATAAAGTTAGACTCGAAGTGAACCATTTTCCGATATGTTAGAGGGGAAAAAGCATTCCATCACATTATAGTATTCATCAAACGCAATACTGTCTTCTTATTTGTGGATCATAAAAAAAATTGATGTATATTTAAACGACGGTGCTTCTAATTGTACCATACAGTGATATGCCATATATATACGAGATAGATGTGATATGCCATACTTTTGTCGCTTAGCCACTTCTTCCTGTGAGGGCTTCATATAATATAATTTTAAATCTACAACCAATAAAAAAAAATCCGGAGGGCGATAACGAGCAATACTGTCTTCTTATTTGTGGATCATAAAAAAAATTGATGTATATTTAAACGACGGTGCTTCTAATTGTACCATACAGTGATATGCCATATATATGAGATAGATGTGATATGCCATACTTTTGTCGCTTAGCCACTTCTTCCTATGAGGGCTTCATATAATATAATTTTAAATCTACAACCAATAAAAAAAAATCCGGAGGGCGATAGCGAGCTACCGCTTGTATTTACTACTGATGGGAAATATTTAGCGTTATTTAGTCTATTAGAAGTGCTATACGTCGTGGCCAATGTCAAAACGCCGCTTCCCGTTGACCATCAAAAGTTAAAAGTAGTCGGATGAGGTACCGTTCTCCGCGTCCAGATTATGTACAGGGTGTCCACAATGTCTTATCACCCCAGTAAAATACTAACTGATTTTCGTTTTTCTTTCAGATCCATTTATCACTTAGATGGCCTGCCAGTTCTTGGTTTATCTTTTATAGTTCCTGTTGTGAACAGCTTCTTTTTCCATCTCAACAGAGTCCTTTTTCGAGGAGCTGCACGATTGAATCGGTCCTGGACGTCTGCACGAATATTTTCAATGGTTTTGCCATTACGTAGTCGCTCATGAACCCAGGTATTAACCAATTTGCGTTGTTCAATCGTATGGGTGCTGCTATCACACATTTCAAATGGGTCTGATAGAAAAACGAAAATCAATTCGTATTTTAATGGGATAACAAGACATTGCGGACACCATGTAGAGTAATATGGGTGCAAGAAGTGCGAGGTGGTGGTGGGATAGTGGGAGTGGGGGTGCCAACCCCCCCAAAAATAAAAAAGTAGAAAATTTGTAACCTAACCTAATTTTTCACGTTACCCCAAGAGTAACCAAACCTAACTTAACCCTTTCACGCCGAGGACGTACGCGGTACGTCCCCATTCAAGAGCTCGAGGAGGCACATTTAAAACTGGTACCGGCGCGAAAGGGTTAACTTGAATATGACTACAGTAACCTAATTCACTGTTGTGAAAACGCCTTTGATTTTAATTTACTTTTCTTTACTCTGCGTTATTTTCACTTATTCTATACTCATTCTCTGAGTTCTATAGAAGGTAGTTCTGGCAGAGCGGCTCTGAACGTGGGCAGCATGGCGAGCCATTTTTAGTAACAAGAGGAAGGATTTCTAATGACTGCAATTTCATTATTACCAGTTTATTTTAATTAGAACAGTAATAACAACGGGGGAAAGCGAGCGCGAATCCATAATTTAACACTGGATCGTGGAGGAAACCTTAAGTTAAATAAATTTTAAATCACAAATTACATTTCTTTAACACCAAAGAGCGACCTTGTCTCAAGGACCCCAGAAACGAGACTGGTGAAGAAGGTCCTTTTTAAAATCTCGTAGCCCTACACATAATTGGCCGCCTCCATAACAGTATGGAATTGAATTGAATAACCTTTATTAATAATAAAATAAATACACTGGTTTTACAATTTACAGAGACATAAATAATTGTGAAGCTGGACTATTTAGTTTATTTAATTTGGACCTTAAGCTTTAGGCTTTACGGTTATGATGTTTAGTTCCATTTCAAAATATTTCTTTATGAAATTTTTATATTAACATTCAGATTTTTATCCACTTTTAGAATTCGTAACAATCGTTATAAATTGTGAAATTCCATTTTAACATTATCATTATAAATTTCATATTCGAATTCAACATACGACACTCGCCTCACCCCCTTGAAAATAAGTTCTCAATGGGAAAACTTATTTTTTCGACAAATTTGAAGTTGAAAGAACAGTCAAGAAATCATTTCAGTGACAAACTCGACACATTAGATATTTTGTATCATTTCATAAAAATCGAAAAAAAATTATAGTCTACACCACATTTGCATGAAATAACACTTCGCACTAATGACCAAATGTACTGCCTGTAATAAAGAAGTGGTATACCAACTTCAATTGGTTTACAGTGACTCCAAATCTCATGTAAGATGAATAAGTGTTGTCCATGCCCATTTATTCATGCTATTTGTCTGAAGGGTACCAAACTAGCTTGCAACTAGCAATTTATTTTGAAAGGTAACACATATCTGGCCAACTCTACTAAACTTGTTAATTTGGGCTTCAATTTACAATTTGTTTACTTGGATCTAATTTTCTCAAACATTGCCTACCCTTCCTTTATGGGTCTAGTATTTATTTTTTATTTATTGTGCAATATTCATTGCCCGTTTCAGAGATTTAATTAGTCTGAGGAAATCATAACAGTCCACCAGCACCACTTGAGATGCACCCAAAAAACTTGAATCTTTTCTATGCTTAACTGCTGGCTTCAAACAAGGTTCTTTACAGGTTTCAGTTTATCATTGTCTCGCATAATGTCTTCAATTACATCCAAATAATTGAAACTTTGACTCCTTCATCCAAAGTACCCTTGACCACTGTTCCATAGGTCAATTTGTTTTCTTGTACATACATAACTTTTTAACCCCCTACCTTTTCTTAATGTAGGTTTTCTTACTGAAACATCCTTCAAGTCCTCATTCCAAGTGACCTTCGTACTGTTGATGGTTGGACAACGACACCCAAACTTTCCAACAGGTGTTACTCAACTTTGTTAGACAGCTTTTTGGGTCTTCCAATCCTGGGATTTCCAATTACAGAAGATACTTCTCTACTTGTTGACAATGCTTTGGATATCACACATTGAAAATCGAGTGATACAATCTATTTCACTCAGTGTCTTTCTTTATATAGAAACACAATTCTATGGCAGTCTTCAATTGAAATTTTATCCCTTTTGTTGTTTAAACCAAACAGTTGATCGTGGTTGATCTTTATTTTGCAGTACAAAAAGTAACCTGAACGTTAGTGGATCTGTATAGAGGAAAAAACAAATAAATCTGCTGGACCTGATAATTAATGAATGATATATCCTAAGATTCTCAGAAAAGGGGTAGATAGCTTAACTGAGGCACTAATTATTTTGATAGATCTGTTAATTATACAGAGGTACCTGATGAATGGAAAAAAGCAAATGTGTAGTACCCATTTACAAAAAGGATAGGAAATTATAACCTTGTTAGTTTAACAATGTTGGTAGGAAAGCTACTAGAAAGAATTATAAAAAATAATATTCAAGATCATCTGGAAAGCATTAATTTGATTTCAAGTACTCAACATGGAGTTAGAGAAGGGAGGTCTTGTTTGTCTGATCTCTTAGGGTTTTTAGAGTTTTTAAGTGATCAACTACTGTAGATAATTCACTGGTCTGCATCAATTTTGCTGACTAGCTATTAATACTTATAAGTGAATAAAGTGTGCCGATTCCAAATTTGCGTATCACGTCAGATTTAATCACAAAACCGCAAAAACAAAATTGTACCTTTCTGCACATTTTGGTAGTTATTGCTTGTGTAGTAACCTAGAAAATGCATTAATTAATGATTGTGTTGTTTCTATTTCCAGATTTAATTAGTGCATATGATATTATGGATACTCGTAGAAAATGCAGATACAGCCCAGATATCTTCTGCTATATTTGCGGAAGTTTAATGGCTCCAAAACAGTCGACTAAGATCACTGAATTTGTGAAAAAAAGCATACTTTGCGTATTTTAGAGTAAAACTGGGCGATCAAGACGAGACCTGGGCTCCTCATACTGTCTGCCGCTCTTGCGTGGAAAATCTCCGACGATGGACAAAAGAGTCCAGAAACAGTCTGAGCTTCGGGATTCCAATGGTCTGGAGAAAACCACATAATCACGTGAACGATTGCTATTTTTGCATGGTCAACCTTTCTGGATTCAATGCTAAGACAGTCTCTGATAAAGTACCCAAACATATCATCAGCTACAAGACCCGTTCCTCATTCTGATGAAGTACTAATTCCTATTTTCACTAGCTTGGATGTACATTCAGAATCAGATGAATGCGAATCAGAAACTTCAGAAAGCGCTGATAAACACGATGGCTTTACCGCAGACACATCGATTGATTCAAAGACACCAATATTATTTACACAGCCAGAATTAAACGATTTAGTTCGTGATTTGGATTTGCCAAAAGAATCTGCGGAACTTCTAGGATCCAGACTAGACGAGAAGAACCCGCTTTGTCCAGAAAAAAAATTTCTTTCTACAGAAACAGGGAGCGTGATCCGTTAAAATACTTCAAAATGTCTGATCAACTCGTATTCTGTGATGATGTCAAAGATCTGATTGAGGCTATGGGTTGTTCATATATTCAAGATGAATGGAGACTATTTCTCGACAGTTCAAAAGCTTGTTTGAAATGTGTTTTACTTCATAATGGGAACAGATCTAATAAGAGAAAATTCACTCCTTAATACCCGTTTTTTGTGAAAACTACATATCCTATCCTGATTTTGATGATATTTTTTAACTCATCATACCAAAAATAAACAAGATTAGTTTACTGTGTATCTATTTGTATATAAATTAAAACACAAACACTCAAGTTTACTGTACATATTTCGAAATTCTTTCAAACGCGTTTTGTGAAATAACGACGTGATATGAAAATTCTAAAGGTAGTTTCGAATTCAGCGTCCTGAAATTAACTTAATCAGTTCTTTGAATGCAATCAGCAAGCCAAAATTTTTAAAGTGCAGGGCGGTGTAATGGATGTGATGATGCTATTTATTTGGATTTTAGTAAGACATTTGACAAGGTTCCCCATAAGAGACTTCTATACACAGTAAATTAAAAGCTAAAGGGACATCAGGTCGTTATGAATTACGTAAAAAATGGCTAGAAGACGGAGAACAGAATAATTTTAAATGGTCATAAGCTTGGATGACAGAAAGTGAAAAGTGTGGACAGCACTATTTTATACCATAATAAATTAGAGAATGGTATAGTACAGTTTCTAAATTTGCAAGTGATACAAAAATAGGTCCTAGTCGCCCGTTACAAATATAAAAAATTCTTATTAACCTCAAAAAGCTCTTGATAGATCAATGATCTGGGCTAGTGAGTAGCAAATGGAATTCAATGATAAAAATTTAAAAATCATCCATTTTGGTAGAAATAATGAAAACATTAGTTCGCAACCTTTCTGACTGTGGTACTTAGAAAAGCATAGCGATAAGTCGACCTAAAAAGGCTGGAAACCCCTGATTTAATGCAATACTCTTTTTTCGGTTTAACATTTAGTAAAATTCATTTAAATAAAGCTCATACACACCCACTTTTATGTTTAAAATGCGTTTCCTGTGACGTCTCGCGAAACTTAAATATTGACCACTGTGACAGCAAAAGAGGAAGTGAACCCCACCCCCTTATATTATATGCACAGATCAAAATCATATACACACGCTTCAGTCAGTTAAGAGAGGTTAGACTAGATCGGTGCGAGGGCAATTCGTCCCCGGACAATTCGTCGCCGGACAATTCGTCCCCGGACAATTCGTCCCCGGACAATTCGTCGCCGGACAATTCGTCCCCGGACAATTCGTCGCCGGACAATTAGTCCCTAGGACAATTCGTCCCCGGACAGTACGTCGCCTACAAAATTAATTTTTAAGTTTTAAATTGTAATATGACCTTTAAGTACTCGTCGCCTTCAAAATAAAAGTAAGACACTCGGCAACTTTTTCTTCATAAAACCTTCATAAATTAAAAATTATTATTTAAGTTAGGCTTTAAAACAAGTAAAAACCTAACCTAACCTAACCTAACCTAACCTAACCTAACCCCGTACCATAAAACGGCTTAGAAGCTTTCACAGTGCCCTGAATCGTGCGGTGAGCGCAATCCACCCAATATATGGACTCTTATAGACGTGCTACGACGCGAAGAAGGTTTGGCGAGAAGCAAAATGCAGAAATTTCTTCAGGGGGAAGTCGTTTTTAAGAAGAAAAAATACAGAGATCTAGATAGTCGTATACTAAAATTAATAGAAAAGTATGACTCGATAAATAAGCTTCAGTTCTTAAAAGGGGTTGCCCATAATCTCAAATTTGAAATGCCTTTTATGCTTTCACTTTATGTTTTTTAATGTTTGTTACTATTAAAATGTATTGTATGTAACTGTATGTAATAGTAAATATTAGAAGTTTTTTACGTTTTCTAAAACCTAACTTAGATAATAAATTTTATTTGTACGCGGCGAACTGTCTGGGGACGAACTGTCTGGGGACGAACTGTCTGGGGACGAATTGTCCTAGGGACGAATTGTCCGGGGACGAATTGTCCGGGGACGAATTGTCCAGGGACGAATTGTCCGGACACCGACTAGATCATATTAGATGAGGTTGTAGGCTTTGTATGCCCTGTTAGCTTACGTTAGCTTAAGTTACGAAAGTGGTAACAAATAATATTGATCTGTCCATATAACTGGTGACGATTCCTTTGCTTTATACAACTTTTTCCTTCTTTTAATTATTTATAAGTAACATTAAATACGTAGGTCAAATAAATTTACTTATTACTTAAGAGAAAAACAGAATAACTAAAAGTAATTGACAGTAATAAGAGAATAACGGTAATATTTTTATAATGTTTAGGACCAGTGTTGTGGCATTTACTTTTTTTAACTAGTTACAGTTACTAGTTACTGTCTCAAAAAGTAACTAGTTACTTCAAAAGTTACTTTCGACATTTTTCCTGGTTTTAACGAGCATCTTATCCTAATAAAAAATACTGTCCCTCATAAGGAATACTTGGCAAAATTATTCATTTGTCTCAAATTGATTTAACGAATAAATAAAAAATTTCATTACATTACCATTAGATATAAGTTGTCAGCAAATTTACACTGTGCACAATATGTACATCGTGGAAGGCTTGTGAAAAAAGTAGCTACTAACTTTTTGCCCTCAGAAAAAACTGGTAGAAGTTACAAATATTCATGATTTTTTTAATTAGTTACAATTACTCGGCAGGAAAATGTAACTAGTTACCATTAGTTACTAAAAAATGTAACAATTACTGAATAACTAGTTACGTCACAGCACTGTGGTAGAGCGTTGCTGACGTCATTAGATTAGAGAGTTCTAAGTCATCGGTAAGGTTGGTAAAATTCAATTAAATCGTGGAACTGCGGACGTTCTGCATTTTTTTTAAAATTTTAATTACAGTATTATTTGCAGTGGAATTCAAGCAAGCATTTGTTCCCTGATTTGAAAATTATACATCATTGATTCAGCATTGTTTCTTTATAATGTTCCTTTCAAGAATTGAATATACGTAATTTAATACAATATTAAAGATTCGTTTTCTGTAACAACCCGTTACAAATGCTTACAATTTTGTCGAAGTTTTACGTGTAATTGTAGGTTACACTTACGATTTTGCTGAAGTAATTTGCTGTAATTCGGTAATTGTTTACTTCAACACACCATAGCACCCAAAGAAAACAATATACTGTATGTTTCTAGCTAATTAAGGTGCGATAAATCCAAATATCATGTTCATTTTTGTCGCAAACCAACACTTTGCCTGCACTAACCTAACCTAACCTAACCTCGTTTGCGACAAAAATGAATATATTTGGACTTATTGCACCTTAGTTACCTAGAAACAGATATTGGTTTCGTTATTGGTTATGGTGTGTTGAAATAAAGAATATCCATAGGTTCTCTTTTAAGAAGTGTTTATCACTGCACTATATAACTGGAGTTGTCCACTGCAAAGGGGTAACCCTACACTTATATGAAAATATTTATAGTAATTGATTTATACTTAATTTTAAATTAAGTAATAGCTTGCATATAATTATTTCTTCTGTGAGTGATTTTTGTACGGTTAAGATTACTGTAAATATTCATCGTAAGATAATTTAATAAGGATTTTTAACGCTGTATATGTTCGTAATTAAAAAATGTTTTTATGGTGATCTCATTCATTCTATTATGTTAGTTTATATAATCCTAGCTTTGATGTAAATATTGCTATTCTAAAGTAAGATTTAATCAAATGAATTCAGGATATTTTATTTATTAATGCATTAATTTTAGGGTACTGGGTCCGGGAGCCATATTCCGTTTGATTTACCTACGATCATTGCCAGGCTGAACTATCTACAACCGTTCCATTTACCGCACCCAAAATTGAAGGCTGCTACTGGATTGTACCCTGCCACCACCACAGTAGATCTCTCTGGTTTTCCGCCAGTTTTGTGCCAGTTGATCTTTTTAGTGTCTAGGTTTAGTTTATAATTTAGTAAACTTGTACTATTTGCTTAAAGCTTATTTTTGTCAACTAAAGGCAAACTGTCTATTTCATTTTTGTGTAATTAAAGCAAATAGTAATTCTGTCGTGTTGTCTCTGGCTGAAGCGGCCTTGTGCTTTAGGGACACATCGCGGGCTCGGTAAGTTTTATATAGGTCATTTTATATATATATATATATATATATATACTGTATATATGGTTAGTTAATGGTTAGTTAATATTTTTTTAAAAAGTTCTGGGGTCCGGGATAACAGGAAAGTACCTTATAGCATTATTATTATTATCATTAAAAGTGTTAAAACAATATTAGAACTGATAAATGTTATTAATGGATATAATCAAATGCGCAATTAAGTTAGTTTTATATTTATTTCTCCATAAGAATTCGTGAATATCCCTTTAAGGACGACTGGTACAAATTGCTAACGTTTCAAATACACGCATTCATAACTTAAACGCTACAAAAAATTCAGGGCTTAAAGGAATATAAGCTGGGAAATAAGGCACTTGATGTACCACGTTGACGACGTAGCTGCTTCTTGCCCGGTTAGGTCAAACTGTACGCCCTTGACGATTGGTTAGGTTAAGTCGTGATATTTTAGTTTAAACTAATGAAAATATCACGACTTTTAACCTAACCAATCGTCAAGGGCGTACAGTTGACCTAGCCGGGCAAAGAAGCAGCTACGTCGTCAACATGCGCACTTATCATTTGTAATAACATTTTAATACTTTTAAGTTATATTGAGGCTTACGTATTTTTTGTTGATATTAAACGTATAAATAATTTCCGACGCTAAGTATATTATTTATATATATATTAGGGCCCTGCGAAGCTTCGAGATTCGATTTGATTTCGAATCGGGAGAGGATTCGATTTGATTCGTTAGCTTGGGCTCCGATTCAATGTTTTCGAATCTCCATTAAGTCCGGTAAACAACAACAGTGATGTTTTTGAAGAACACTTTCGGAGCAAGTGTAGTTTACGTCCCCCTGACGCAAAGGGGACACAAACCATACCCGTAGCCACGTTGAGGCAGAGGAGGCGGCTGCCTCCTCTGGCTTAACGGACATTTTGGATCAATGAGGAAATTGAATTTCAAAGGAAATCTGAGGAAATTAACAGAAATAGGATTTTACCTGTCTCGTACAAATTATATTATTATTATTATTAATTTAATAATAAATAATAAATATTAATTATTATTATTAATTATTAAGTCAAAAATTCGATTTTACCTAGAGTCGTACAAATCCAGTCATTTTTGGCAAAAGTTAGTATTGTCCAATTCACTCTCAGTTACCATAACTCTCAAAGTGCATGAT
Source organism: Bathynomus jamesi (assembly GCA_023014485.1). Classification (NCBI taxonomy): domain Eukaryota; kingdom Metazoa; phylum Arthropoda; class Malacostraca; order Isopoda; family Cirolanidae; genus Bathynomus; species Bathynomus jamesi. The sequence continues at coordinate 52,969 of JAJOZX010009929.1, read as the reverse complement.
TTTGTGCTAGGATTAAAAAAAATCTTCTGAAGGAGCATGGCCCCGGACCCCCTAGTAGGGCTATTTTTTCGTCTCGTCTGTTTTTAAGCTCTGGCTACGGCCTTGCGAAACTACACTAGGTCAAAGTTGGGGAACGTAAACTACACTAGTAGGGCGGGTCGTACTCAGGTGGACAACATGAATCTGAAGGAAATCCTACCATCAGGGGTGTCTAAATTATGTGTTTTTACATGGGAATTCAAATATGAGCTTCTTTTTTGGATAGGATAATTCTAACCTACATCATTTTGTATTTCTAAATTGCCAATTTTACCCTTTTGAACCCCTTTATAATATATTAAAAGATATAAGGTAAATCATTTATATTGACAAGGCCAAATCAACTTTACATATATTTATTAATAGGTGAACTGCATGTATATCACTGGATAATTACAAAGATCATTCTCCTGACATCTTGAACTTTGCCAGGTTGCACAAATCCTGCTTTGACTCAGACTTGGACATCAGCTTCCTGCTAGTCTCCTGAGCCCTGATCCCTCCATCCCTCTTTTCCTGTGAGAAGTACTTAGCAGAAGCCTCAGTCACCATTTTAACAACCCTCTCAATGCTTTGTGTGTGGCAAGGCCAGTTGCGCACCTCCATGGGGGTGTTGATGAAGTTTTTCACCTCTGAGGTGCTTAGAGAGCAGGTGAGAGGTGGCTCTGACACACCTTCTGACCAGCTGATTAAGTCACCGATGCTGGAAGCATCACAATTGATGTCAGGTGTCCTTCTGCTCCTAACAGAGGAGTCCCCCAGCTGAGGTCCGGGTCCCCCTCTCCCCTGATGGCCAGGATTCTCTCCACCCCTTCAATCCTCTCCTTCTGATCCTCAGAGCAGAGTAGTGTTTGGAGGATGACTTCACTGTGGGCATACCAAGCAGATCTTCTCACAGTTGGCATCACAATATCCAGCACCTCCTTTCTCTGGGACTTGAGGCAGTCCAGCTGAAAGAGGATGTGCCTAGGCCCTTCGATCCAGGAGTGCTTGACCTTCACGTTGAACCAACATGGGTAATACACTCCAATGATGAATTCCACAATGAATTGCAGAATCTTCAGGTTCTTTCCTTTAAGTCCGTGCTTTGACACCCAGAGCCTGAGAAGTCTGTTCGCTGTGGTGAGCCAGCAGCTGTGGTTTACTGGTCCTACCTATGGACAGGTATTAACTCTTTTCAGCGCAAAATTCTTGGTTAAAAAAAAGAGCTGAAATTGGGCAAGAACAAATTTATCTGCAAATGCTAAACACATTATGCTTTTTTTGTTTCAAAATGTTATAAAATGCTAATTTATCTGTTGTCTGTAATGCAAATAATTTTTTCATGTACTCTAAAAAAACTAAAGAAACACATCCTAAAAATATTCTTTAGAACATTGAAATAGGCCTCATACTGCTCAGTTGTACTAAAAATGAACCACCTAATTTTAGCTCAAATCAAAGTTGTTAATTAAATTTTGCTCAATGTATCACTATAACATGCGTAGAAATAGCTTTTTCTAAAATATAACAGAATAATACTCACATGTGAACAGTAACAAAAAAAATATCAGTAGATAATCACTAAATCTATCCCCTCACTGCAAGCCGAGGTGGTAAAATAGCTTCATAAATCGTGAGTCACTTCAAATATTTCACAAAACTTTTTAGAATGTTCTGAAACGTTACATTCTAGCCTCTGAGAAAGGTGGCTCAGAAAATGGCCTTATGCGCGCCAGAAAACCGTCAAAATATTTCATATACCAAACTGTATGATAATTACAATTAAGTGGAATGGCACACCTTTTTATTTGAGTATTTAAATATTATTATTATTATATGAATTACATTATATGTGTTTATATGAATTAGTTAGAACAATGCTCTATGAGAGATAACGTGAGCAGCCATGATAGAAAACGTGAGGAGACATATTCTGGGGTAACTACAATAGTAAAATAATCAACAATTTAATAATAATCAACTGCAAAATGATGTAGGTTAGGGTTATCAGAATTAAATATTTTCTTCAGAATTGTGTTCTATACACCAAAATATGTCATTTCAACACCCCTCTCAATTGATTTAAAAAAAATGCATAGTATGACCCGCCCTACAGTACACTAGGATCTTTAGGAGACATTTTTTAATATATATATATATATATATATAAATTGACGATTGGTTAGGTTAAGTCGTAATATTTTCGTTAGTTTTAAAGTTTCATTTGATTAGGTATACGCGGACAAAGTTGGGGAACGCAAACTACACTAGGACAATGTAAGGGAACGTAAACTACACTAGGCACCACAGGGGGGGGGGGGACGTAAACTACACTTGTTCCCACGTTCGTAAATAAACAATTTTCTTTTTACTTATATTATAATTTAATCAATATACTGAGACCACAATCTCTTGCGCAATAACACTTTTTATCATATTTTAATACCATTGTTCCTCCTCATGATCAAATTCTTAATACCCTACATTTTTTTAGAAGGATTTACTTTGTCCTTTGTTCTCAACAAGAGTTAATTAATTTTATGCTTATTATTAATTGACTAATTGGGTGTAGAAACACACTAATCTATATGTGTACAGTTCATTCGATTCTATTTGAATTGTTTGGACTGATTTGATTCAAGATTCGATTCGAAAAAAAAATTGTGATTCGCAGGGCCCTAAAATATATATACAGGGTGTCCGAGAATTATCTGTACAATTTTTGGCTGTTATTAAAAGTCAACCATGAAGTGTAGAAATTCCAGTTTGTCCCATTTTACAGAGAATCTCATTAAGTTTTTTCTGATATCACGTTTTGACAAGTTTTTAGAAATGTACGCGGGTGACAGACATTGATGATTTAAAAGCAAGAATCACAGCTGCTATTGAGCGAATTGATGTGGATATGCTGCAGCGTACATGGCAACATTTGGAGTATCGATTGGATGTTTTGCGAATCACTAATGGTGCACATATCGAGTGTTTGTAACAACGTTACTTTAATAAAAGAAACTTTTGAAAATACAGATTCTAAATAATCTTGTTTAAGAATTTTACGTGTGTTATCAAGAATTTTATTAAAAGATGAAATTGTACAGATAATGTTCGGACACACTGGAATTTCTAAAAAACTTGTCAAAACTTGGTATCAGAAAAAACTTAATGAGATTCCCTGTAAAATGGGATGACACTGGAATTTCTACACTTCATGGTTGACTTTTAATAACAGCCAAACATTGTACAGATAATTCTCGGACACCCTGTGTGTGTATATATATATATATATATATATAAAACCTTTGGTTAGCTTCTACCCGAATTGTTCATTCTGACGAAGGTCAAGCTTTTCACGCCACCTTAGACCTACAGTTTAACGTGGAATCCGAACCACGCCCCATCAGCAGCCCAGCGTCTTAACCACTAGGCTACCTAGGGTACCCATTTATCTACCAACCACTTTCTTTATTGTGTGGAAGGATGAACAGCTGGGTTTTGCTGCGCGCCAGCTGCCGTCGGGTCTCGAACCCGGGGCCGATGGATTCGTAGTCAGTGACGCTAACCACTACACCACCGAGGCGCATATATATATATATATATATGATGAATAAAACCACGAAGGGAAAAGAAACACAAAGGGGTGCTCAAGCGCTTTCGTCTAATGACGTCATTAGACGAAAGCGCTTGAGCACCCCTTTGTGTTTCTTTTCCCTTCGTGGTTTTATTCATCATAAATATTTTTCACGTGTCACTTTCGTGAAATAATTTTTCATATATATATATATATATATATTTATTTATTTATTTATTTCTTGGCTACCTTACGAATCAACGACACTTTCGGATACATACAGAGCTCATCACGACACGAACGTACGTATAACGACGTCAGCGTTGTTGCCATAGTTTGACTATTTTCTAGTGGTGCACCGATTAATCGGTATCGGCACCTTGCATGCCGATTAATCGGCAATGCAAGGTATTTTCCTAATATCGGCATGGCCGATTAATCGGCATGCCAGGTGCTGATACCGATTAATCGGTGCACCACTACTATTTCATTAAATATAAAAAAACTGATATAATGAAAGCTAGTTAAGATTAATTACGTTACTTTCCTTATTTTTGATTAAAGATAATTAATTTAATGGCTACACATAAATTTCCACCCGTAATACAAAAGACCATTTTCATTACTTTCTAGGAAACAAAATTCACGATATGAAAAGATTGATACGTCTTTTTTTGTAATTTCATCAAAATCCCCAAATGGACTTTCTTTAAAATTAAATGAAGAGTAAATATAAAGTAATTAAAATTTAATTAAGTTTTCTATGAAAATATGAACTTTCAATAAAAAGCATCGTAGAATATGTTCCACAGATCAAGTAAAGATAAGCACCCCCAACCTTTTTTAGTTAGCTTTATAAGGCTAACTAACGAAAATATCACGACCTAACCTAACCAATCGTCAAGGGTGTACAGTTGACCTAACGATTGGTTAGGTTAAGTCGTGATATTTTCGTTAGTTAGCCTTATAAAGCTAACTAAAAAAGGTTGGGGGTGCTTATCTTTACTTGATCCTGTTCCACTACAGTAAACGACTAACCAGAAAAAATTACATATACCTTTCAAATGTTCCGTGCAATGATTCTTCATTTTACGAAGGTCAAGCTTGTCGCCCCTTCTCTCGAGTTGGCCTGGTGAAGTGGAGAGTTGATTTCTTGTACTCTCCACCTCACATAGTCAGGTACGCCCGGTCCATCGGGGATTGTTCTGAGCCAGGCGTCTAATCTTCTTTTGAAGATGTCCACCGCAATACCACTCGTATTCCTTAGTTCTTTGGGCAGCTGGTTAAACAGTCTTGGTCCTCTCGCAACAAAACTATTTTGTTTTAGGGTTGAGGATGTTCCCCTGTCTAGCCTTTAATTTGGGAACACGACACATTCTTCCTTTTCTACTTTTAGGGTTATAGGGTTCAGAGTAAGATTAGGGGCTAGTTTCTCCATTATTTTCCAAGTGTAAATTATGGTGCATCTCTTTTCTTCTTTCCAGTGAATATAGGTTTAATTCACGTAACCTTTCCCAGTAGTTTAGTTCTTTGCATCCATTGATCTCGGCTGTGGAACTTCTCTGAATGGCTTCTAGCTGACGAATATATATATATATACACACATACACACATACACATTTAAACTGCAAACACGCAGTATAATTAACGTAAAGGACGACGCTTGTATAGGAGAATATACCGCGCAAGATGAGAGCGAGAGAACGAAACAAATGAAAATTAACGTAAAGGACGACGCTTGTATAGGAGAATATTCCGCGCAAGATGAGAGCGAGAGAACGAAACAAATGAAAAAATGAGGTAACCACCCGGGAATCGAACCCGGGATCTTCCGATTGCCGGTCAGATATGATAACCATTACACCACGGGCCTCACTCAATCAAATGCCGTAATTCCTCTACATACGCGCAGAAACCAATGCCCCAAGGGGTTACCTCATTTTTTCATTTGTTTCGTTCTCTCGCTCTCATCTTGCGCGGCATATTCTCCTATACAAGCGTAGTCCTTTACGTTAATTATACTGCGTGTTTGCAGTTTAAATGTATATAATGTACGGCATGCGGGAGGTGCCCCCTTGGGGCATTGGTTTCTGCGCGTATGTAGAGGAATTACGGCATTTGATTGAGTGAGGCCCGTGTTGTAATGGTTATCATATCTGACCGGCAATCGGAAGATCCCGGGTTCGATTCCCGGGTGGTTACCTCATTTTTTCATTTGTTTCGTTCTCTCGCTCTCATCTTGCGCGGAATATTCTCCTATACAAGCGTCGTCCTTTACGTTGATATATATATATATATACACACACACTGTGTGTATATATAGGCAGAGTAGTTACCTGCCTAGGGCGGCAAATTTTGTCGTATTTCAACCTAAGTAAAACAAAGAAAACAAAAATAGAAAATAAATAACTTGTAAGCACTAACAAATTAAATGGATTTTAAAATAAAAAAGAACACCACCCTCTTATCGCAAATTAGCGATATCAAATGGCACAACTATAAGACACTTTAATCCTTCCTGGAGCGGCAAAATGCTAAATACGCCTGTGTGTGTGTGTGTGTGTGTGTGTGTGTGTGTGTGTGTGTGTGTGTGTCCAAGCAGGTCGAACATTTGTGGAAGTTTTCGTCCATGACCATTTTTTACCCAGTATGTCGAACAGATTATGCATTTTATATTTTCAAATTTTAAATCATTTTCGCTTGTATTAAAATAGGTAGGGATGGTAGGGGTGGGTTCTACGAGAAACCTGAGATTAGAAAGAGCGGATTTTTCTTCTTTTTTTTTACTCTATACATAATTATTTCTTTTCGAATTTCTCCCGCGTTAGGAATTTAATTAGAAAAAACAAAGAACTCTTAAGTCAAATAAGTCATCCTTTGTGTTTCCTTAGACTTTATACACTCTCCCATTTGTTTTAGGTCTTCCACTATGCCACCGACTAAATGTTACCTATTCGCTAAAAGAATGGCTTTATTATATTAATCGATAACTCCATTCATGTCTAATAACTCGCTTTAACCCTTTACTGCAGTGGTTCTCAAACTGGGGTACGGCGTACCCCGAGAGGTACGCGAGGAAATCTTAGGGGGTACGCGAATAGGTCCTGAAAATACCGTACCTATAATCCTTTTAATTTTACATGTATGTGCGATTAACAAACGGCCACGAGTCACACGGTCGTAAAGAAAGTAAAAATCCTCTCTCTCTCTCTCTCTCTCTCTCTCTCTCTCTCTCTCTCTCTCTCTCTCCCTCTCTCTCTCAAACATCCAGAAAATCCCGTGAAAGAATTCAAGAAGAAGAAAAAGTTTGAGAACCGCTACTTTACTGTAACTCCAGGGGAATGTATGTGATACGTTCCCCGGGAGTTAAAAGGTTAAACTAAAGTTCCACATATGAAAATAAAAACCCACTCTAATAGACAGAGTTTATTTCCACGACAGTTTCGACGCCCACTGGCATCCTCCTCGGGTGGATACAGAAACACGAATTCGTGTTTCTGTATCCACCCGAGGAGGATGCCAGTGAGCGTCGAAACTGTCGTGGAAATAAACTCTGTCTATTAGAGTGGGTTTTTATTTTCATATTTGACCTTCACGTAGAAAAAAGTGAAGTTTTTTGCATTTAAAGTTCCACCTTCAAATCATTTTAACATACAATAAAGTTCGTGAAGTCGGCCCTCGTCCATTCTATTTATAATCTCATTTCTTAGTTTATTTTAGTATTTTAATTAACATTTCATAGCTTAATGGGAAGGATGAAAAGAATCCAATATCAATTCAATCATTCGAACAATATATGCAAGTTTCTATTAAGGTTTCAAATTGCAGGAATGGTGCTTTGTGAAGCAGTGAAGCCTTTGCTTTTTAAGACATAATAAACAATGTGTTCGAAACATTGATTATATATATATATATATATATATATATATATAATATATATATATATATATATATGAAGTTAATTATTTTTTCCTTCTTTAATTTACCGCCGATTCGTACCTAGGAAAGTGGTACATATCTCCATATCTCGGCGAGACAGTGGTTGGGTGATGTCACTGGATTGGGGATGGTAGCCTAGGGTAGTGAGTAAGGTTCGGTTGCTGGATAGGGAGTAGGAGGGGTATGTCCTTAGATACGATGCAGCAGATGGGAATGGGTGAGGAAAAGTTAAATCGCTTCCGCTGAGAAATGGGGGCCTTCAACGAGTATGGATTGTAGACGCTCGGGTATGGAAATTCCGGACAAGAGAGGGAAACACCTGCGACGAAGAGCGGACAGGTTTGAGCATTCGACCAGGAGATGTACGACGGTGATAGGGGTATTGCAGGTAGGGCAAAGCAGGGCTGGCGATTTAGCCATAAGGTGCCATGTGTAATGCGTGTGTGTCCTAGGCGGAGACGGGCTAAAATCACTTCTTTATGGCAGGACTGGTGGAATGAGGAGGCCCAGTATCCTAACTGCGGTTTGATCTTGTGGAGTTTGTTGTATTTGGCCTGGTCCCATTCCCGTTGCCAGATGGAGCGGAAGTGGGAGCGGAAAGTCGGGAAGAAGTCGGAGAAAGGGAGGGGCCGGGAGGAGCCCGGCAGTAAGCAGGCCGTCTTTGCGATGCGAAAGTTTGCCCCCAAACAGCGCAAAGACCCCAGCCCCCCCCCAATCCCACCGGCCCGGACACCCAACCATCCAACACAGTGACGCCCTAAAGGCGTCACCTCCGGAGGACAGCACTGGAGACCCGTACTAGGCGCCAAAGACTTTAGTGGCTCTTAGTCCGGTCTCCCCAGTAGCCTGTCCGGCATGGGTGACCCTTCCGGGGCTAAGCCTCCGCCGACGTAGCCCACTGGGTCAACACGGGAGCCCACCCACCACGATAAGGTTACCACAGGCGGGAGGAATTATTATTTAATACCTTAATATTTAATTTAATAATTAATTATTATATTTAATACCTCTCTAACTTCTAAGTTTCCTAAACGTGGTACAAATTTCACCATTTTGAAAGTAATTGAAAAGAATTTTTCTTTTCCAGAACTTAAAGTTCTTAATCAGTTTAGTTATACAGTTACAGGCTAACAAAGCCCTAAGATCTACTCTAGGTTAGCCCGAGAAGGAGGCAGAGAAAAATAGAAAAGCAAATGAAAATAAAGAATACGAAAAACTGATGCCATGTTTACACTTGCAGATGCGTAGAGCTTTCACAAAGGAATAGTCATAGTAGTAAAGTAGAGAACAGGCAAGGCTCTCCGTTCTCCGCCAGCCACTGCTGATGGAGAGATGATGTGAAAGAAGATTTATAGGAAAGTAAGAAAAGTATAATTAAAGAATAGCTTCAGAGTTCATGCATACCATGCGTACAGTTATCTCGTGTATCCAATGACGCATTAAAAGATACTGGAAAATAAATGATAGCATGAAACACTAAACTACTTGATCTAATCTGCACCATGCAATTTTTTTGTAGATTATATATAAGTCGTCGTCATTTCATTGTTGCATCATTTCTTCGCTGAATGCCAAGGCCATCGTGCCAAGAGACTTGCCTCTAAAAGTTAATTATTTACGATGCCATCTTTCGCACTGGAATTAATTAGGTTAAGGAGTACTGACCCAGAGACACCTCCAGCTGGTCAGTAAACCCCAATTTCAGAATTCCCACATAACTGTACACCTATGTGATTTATCCCTCTTTCAAGAAAGAGATTATCATAACGTAATTTATACTGTCTCCTTCGCACAAGAATTGCTTAGATAAGGAAGCACTTATTCAGAGGCACCTCCAGCTGGCCAGCACCTTCCAATTTAAGAATTTCCCCGACAGTGTACATGTATTTTTTTGTTTTCTTTTTAATTTTGTTACTATTTAAAACTAGTTCCGCTCCAGCTAAGTAGCTTTCCTGAAGTTGAATATGTCTATTTGGAGGCTTTGACTCCCGAAAATTCCCATCAAGTTCCCTATCATCTGAACTCCCAGTCCTCTGAAACCAGACCCGGTTAGCACCTCCTACTACATTTATTACAAAGGGAACTTCACTACTTTTATATAAAACTTTCTCCAGCTACTAAGTATTATACCGCGATTTGCCTAAAAAGTACTCCTGAAATTGAAAAGGACAATTCGAAGATTTTGACCCCAGAGAGATCCCATAAAGCTTTCCTTCTCTACCAGTGGGATATCACCTGAGAACTCCCAATGCTCTAAAATCAGAAATCAGACCAGACCAGCGCCTCAACTACATTTATTGGCCAAGGGAACATTACTACTACTACTCTATCCTAACTAGCCCTTCCTGCAAGTATCTCACTTTGCAATGGCGAAAAGAAAACAGGAAGGAGCCAAAGAAATAAAGGGGTAGAGGAGTGGCTTCCCAAAATAATTTAATAAAACTATTCGAAGGTTTTGACTCCCTAGAGTTCCTATATACTAACAACGCGTAATTAAAAAAGTAAAAAGACTCGTTTGATAACGCCTAATGCTTGGATATCACACCCGATCAGCGCCGCCTACATTTACGGCCACCCAGTGCTCTGTAACCAGACCAGACCAGCGCCTCCTACTACATTTACATCTAAAGGGATATCACTGCTTCTATCTATATACAGAACACCAGAGCTGGACTAAGTGTATCTTGGGGGCTCACGCATAACAAATATTATGCGCCCCTCATACATGACTAAACTTCCAAGGACAAACTCGAGTAAGTTCTACACGAATTCATCAAAAATACTTATTCCTTTTTTAACAAAATAAATCTTTATTTTTCCTTCTAATAAAACTTGGCAAAACCAAACTGTAACACTGTTTTAAACAAGTATGACTGTATTACTTATACAGTGTTATCACAGTATCTCTTCTTGTGACTTGCAAATTACAACCATGTTCATTACCTTTGGCTTATAGAGTTCAATGTATATATGTACTTTTTAAAATAATACTTTACGAGCTCTGGCTGCAGCAAATTTATTAATAACCTCCGCTGTATCTAAGGTTTCGACCATATCGGCTTCAATACTTAGCATCGCGAGGTTCAAGAGCCTGTTTTGCGCCATTTGTTGTCTTTAGGTAGTTTTTAATTAATTTCAATTTGGAAAGACTTCCCTCAATCTGCATTAGACAGTGATAAACAAGAATATTCGTAATGCAATCTCAACGTTAGGAAAAAGTAGTTTCTCTCAAATTTGCCGACGAAGTAATTGGGTCAAATTTGACATACTGGAAAAAAGTGTTCCTTACGAATGGAACTGCAATAATTCTTTGATGCTGTCATTGTCAATAATTTTTCCATATATTTCAACTAACTCGGTTGTTGACGCCTGCCGATCCCATAAGAAAGCGATACATTAAGTTTTCTATAAATTTGGCTGTGTCGCTTGAGATCATAGATTCGTGAGTCAAGCATTTTAAAGAAAGTACTCGTATTTGACTTACTTGACTTATTTCCCATCCGGTTAGAGCCGGGTTGGGTCCCTCTGATGACTTCTGTACTCCATCCAGGTTCGTCTGTCTCTCGCCATCGTTGTCAGCTCTCTCCATTCTCTCCCCGCGTTTCCGCTCTTAAAGCTCGCCAACCATGTTCTTCTTGGGCGTCCCCGCGGTCTAGTTCCATCCTCTCTTGCGTACATGGCTCTTCTGGGCAACTTCTCCTCCCTCATTCTCTCCACATGCCCAAACCATCTTCTCTGAATATCTTCGACTTTGCTATTCACTGGGATCTTAACGTTGGTCCGGTTCCTGATCTCCTCATTGGTCACCCGGTCCATCCATCTCACCCCACAAATCTCGGTGGTTATATTTCCCTTTCTTACTGCTGCAAATGTGATCGAGTACAATCGTTGTATTAGTTCTACTCTTTGCTTCTCGAATCCTTCCCTTCTCAGCACCTGCACCATCCCCTCTCTCCAGACTGAGTCGAAGGCCTGTTTGAAATTTATAAATACGCAATATGTATTCTTATTATATTCCCATCTCTTTCGCCTGCCGATCCCATAAGAAAGCGATACATTAAGTTTTCTATAAATTTGGCTGTGTCGCTTGAGATCATAGATTCGTGAGTCAAGCATTTTAAAGAAAGTACTCGTATTTACTCAGAAATAATCACAAAGGTTTTGGGTATCGAAATCCCTTCCCTGTGCTTTTAATTCGTCATAGAATTTCTTTCTCATTTTTTTCCTCTTTCCTTCGTTTTTGAATGAAGGTTCAAATTCTTGTCCATTTTATTCTCAACATTATTTTCCTCCCTTTCAGCGTAACCATTGCAAATTTCCTCGCTTCGCTTACTCGATGCGTATTAAATTAGACTTGATAATGAAGTATAGCACTGCTTCAAGTTGGTGCTAGTTTCTTGTATTGAAGTACTAACTTCAATATAACTTAATTCTTGTAGCATACCCACATAATACAACCTAGTCCAAGTACAATAGTTTTCTTGAAGTTTCTGGTTTCTGTTTTTGCATCTTAGTTCAAGAACTCATCTTGTACAGGGTTATCCAAGCATCGAATTACTTCTTTCTACCCATTGTGTAACGCTTCAGCAGCTTCGAAACGAGCTGAAAATTGTGTAGCTGATACGGATTTTTTTAAATTTTCCTCGTAAAATGGTTTGATGCAGTTTTTACCATCTTTGAGTTGAACCATGGAAAAAGTTTTGCAGGTTTTGCAAAAGACTGAAAAAATTTGGATTTCCATAAAGTTTGCAGTATAAGCAGTACACTTTTCCACTTTCGGGGAAACAAATAAGCCATTTTTTTTTCTCTCTCTCAAGGTTAGGTTTGACGGATAAAAAAAAAAAAAGGCACGAGTCAGTCTCCTTTTTTCCCCATACATTAATCTTTGAGACTACTTGAAATTTTTATCGTCATTCTGCTGAGGAAGTTCGGCCACTAACGAGATGAACTCTAGAAATTCATTATCTACGACCCAATCAATGGGATCATTAGAATACTTCGAGTTTTGTGTAACTGGGGTAGGTGACTCAGGCAGTTCTACGTCTTCCAGTATCGGCAGTGCAATAATGACACTCCTGGTCCCTTCTAAAGTGCTTGCGCTTGCTTTTCCTTCACTTTCCTGTTTCTTCCCAAAACTGCTGACGTTAATTTGAGTAAAATATGTATTTATCTTTAGAAGTTTTACCTTTTTCAATGTTCTCTAATCGTTCTTTCCACTTCTGGGCACCCGATTTTTATTCTGAAGCTTAAGTTAGTACCACCTGCCGTGTGTACCTATAGTTTAAAGGGAAGAGAATAATAAGCCTAATTTTAGGATAATACTTAGAACTTCAGCGAACTTAATAATTAGACCGATGCAGATACCAATTAAGAAGTACGTAGAGAATTCTAAATGTTACCCTCATTTTCTGACACACAAACTATCTAAGATAAACGCGTAAACGATGTTAAAATTAAGCTAGTTTCGATGTTCTTTCTGTCATATGATGAAATTACTTCAAAATAAATTGGAAGTGCGAACCAACTGAAAATGACTGACTTGCTATAGAGAATAAGATTTAATCCAATAATAGTAAAGATTGACCTTGCATAACGCAACGATGAACTACGGAAGCCAACTGGTGCTCGGAAAATTCGGTCTCGGAAAATTGAAGTAAATCTATGAGCTCAGATAGCAAAAAATATTTAAATCCCATTTGCCAGCTATAATGAAAACATAAACGAGAATTTGAAAAGATTTATTAAAGGAATTGTTTTGTTGTTTAAAACTTAAAACTAAAAAAGATACCCTAAATAATAAATAAAACATAAAGGATGATTCGGTCTCAGAAAATTCGGTCTTGAGACTCGAAAAGAAAAGTTAAAATGAAATTAAGCTATGAGCAACATATTTTAAGAAGGCAATTTTATCACTTTGAACATAACTTACTTTTGCGCGAGTATTTCGATGCTCGAGTTAAGTGTTCCATGTTTTTTCTTTTTACTTGGCTTGTCTCCTCGTTGCAAATGTGAAATTTTAGTCTGCTTGTAACTGATGATTTCAATGCGGAATGAAATGCTTCAAGGGCATTATTAGTTCGGGGCAATTTTTTTCACCTAACCTAACCTAACCTAACCGAATTTTCCAAGACCGAATTTTCCGAGACCGAATTTTCTGGACACCGCTTTTAACTGTGTCACGTGATGGGTCGGCGCCATTTTATTTTATATATATTAATATACTATTTTATGTGGAAAATATTTTTCACGGTCATTGACAGAGGGGACCTACAGCTTAACGCGGACAATCTAATTAATTGTTATAGTTTAAATTTATTTAAAAACTTGAGAATATAATATGTTACCCTTATTCGTTATGCTACCTTCATCAGCCCGTTTATTTGTCTGGGCCTCTCGCACGTGCGTGTTTGGTGACCGCTTAATCCAGCTCTGCATGACACTATGTACCTAAAGAGTAGCCATCCTTTAAATTTAATTAACTATTCGGAGGTTTTGATTCTCGAGAATTTCCATCAAACTTCCCGTCTCTAGTCTCGACCAATGGGGTATTTATCATCTGAGAACTTCGAGCGCTCTGCAACAAGACCCGATCAGCGCCTCCTACATTTAAAACCAAAAAAAATCGGCCTACTCCCTGTACTAAATAAAAGAAAAAATCTTAATTTTATCCATCTATTAACGCGAATTGATTGTTAACGAAATACATGTCCAACTATTCTTAAACATATTTATCAGTGTTAATAAAATAGAAATAAAAGAGAGGAAAAAAGACCCAGAGAAATAGATAGACAGATAGAGAGACACGCGAGGTAACTTCAGGAGGGACACGCAGAAGGACTTTTTTTTTGACGCGCATTTGGGAATTCAAAAGAGTTTTTCGTATTTCATGTGACTCGAAAACTTTTAATTAAGACCTTTTCGTTTTCAAGTAACGTTTCTTAACTGAACTTCAGTTAAGTTCATTTAAGGAATTTTCCTTGTTAGCAAAAACTTTTAGACAACGAAGTTAAAATGAGGTCGAAGTAGCCTCATTTTCAGCAGTTTTCAAACAAATCTCATTTGTTACGCCTACGCACGCGAGTTGATACCAAGCAAACCTCAAAAAGTAGTTTTTAATATACCGGGTGTCCCATTCGAAATGAAACAACTTTGAAACTCTATAATTTTTAAAGTATTAATGTGAGAATCTTGAAACTTTGCCAGTTACTACAACATATACATAAGTTTTTGTCATAATGTCTTTTGTTTGTTTCAGATTGAATTATGTTTACCCCACAAGAAAAAGCGAAATGTGTGTTATGGATGGCTGAGTTGAAGTCCCCTACTCTGGTACAACGGCGATTCCGTACAAACCTTTCACGAGGAACCATCCACCAGAAGAGACCTATATGCATGGACCAAGAAATTTGAGGACACTGGCAGTGTTCTAAAGGAACACTCTGGAGGGCGAACAAGATCAGATGATGATGTTGAACGAATACGCGGCGCCTTTGGTAGTAGCTCGAGAAAGTCCATCCGTCGTGCCATTGTCGAACTGCAGATTCCTCGTTCAACTGAAAGAGCGCATCACAGAAGCGGTGGACTCTGTAACCCCTGAGATGCTAGGCAACGTGTGGAGGGAAATTGAGTAGCGTTGCCGCCTGGTCCGTGCTACAAATGGTGCACATATTGAATGCATACAATAAAGAACTCTAATGTATCTAAATGTTATAATTCACATATATCATATCAAACTTTATGACATTGACTATTTACTATATGAATATTACATTGTTTGCATCATTCAATAAAAAATTATAAGGTTTCAAAGTTGTTTCATTTCGAATGGGACACCCTGTATATGTGTCCCATAGTCATAAATTCTACAGGGTGTCCCGTAAGTCTGGACCCATAGGGAAAAATAATAAAATTACAAAATAGTCCAAAAATTTATTTATAATATATTTTTTTATTATTTTTATTATTATTTTATTATTTTTTTATTATGATCTTACTCCGCTGGAGTTTTATTTGTGGGGCCACTTGAAAGCCAAAGTGTACGAGGTCAAACTTCAGAACATTTTCCACCTTAAAGCACGCATTGTGGAGGCGTGTCAAGAAATTTCTGCGACTGTGATTCAGAAAGTGCTGTCGCAGTGGAGATTGTGTCTTCAACTATGTGTGCGACACAACGGCGGACACTTTGAACAGATTATGTAATAAATTTTTGGACTATTTTGTAATTTTATTATTTTTCCCTATGGGTCCAGACTTACGGGACACCCTGTATGATCCAAATGAGTTCGTTCATGACGAACAATAGCGTAACTAGGCATACGCATTATACGCACGTGCGTATACTTTTTCACAAAAAAAATATTCACGACCGATTTCAGGATAACACCTTTTCATTTATAGTATTGTATTGAGAATCCCTACGTCTCGATCCTACCATTTTATACGAACAACTGACAATCGACGGCGTAACTGTGGCCGGAAAACAATTCTCGACAATAGGGGCCGCCGCCATGTTTCTCGTCTAGTAACTGCAAATCGTTTTCAAACCAGAGAACAATTGCTCCAAGAAACCAATGAGGTTCTCCAGCGACCAATTTCCGAACGGACATTGCGACGAGAACTGCATGCGATGGACATCTGGAGCAGGTACCAGGAAGAGGCCGCTGTTAACAGCAAGTCACAAATTGGCACGTTATAAATGGGCTCAGAGGCACAAAAACTGGACTGCGGCAGATTGGAAACGTGTAATTTGGTCCGATGAGTCCCGTTTTGTTTGTTCTCCAATGATGGGAGGCGACGAGTACATCGCAGGTCCAATGAAGCCTTTAATCCTGAATGCGTCGAAGTGTTGTTCAGGCTGGAAACAGAAAGTGAAGCGCAGGAATAGACACCCACGGACTCTGGCGGAACTTCGGGACCGGCTGATGAACGAGTGGCAGCAAATCGATGTTCAGTACATGCACAACCTCGTAGAGTCTCTGCCTCGCCGGATTCGTGCGGTTATCAAGGCCAGAGGCGCCGTCACACGTTATTAGGTACATTCTGAGAGGGGTGACTAATTTTTTGTCCGGTGTGCTTATATCAATTCACATGTGCGCATTAATAATAATATGAGAACGTGAAATATTGCAATTAACATTGATCTGCATATTGGTATTAATAATTAATAATTATTGCACATTTGTATTTGTATATAGTAACTGATAACTGCACAATACCCAAAAGTGTACGAGTCGGCTTTTAATATTTATTTGACAACTATTGTCAAAATTTCAAATTAAATCTAATATTCTATTTCATTTGTGTATTTATTTATTTATTATTTATTCATTTGTTTATAAATAACTAGTCTTAATACTCTCGCTCCCAACCTGGGTGGGCAGTTGGCCACGTCCAGAAAGATTTCACCTACCTACTAAAATAAAATAAAAGCATGTATACGAACATATATGCATCAACATATACATTTGATTTGCGTTATTTGTGATCAAATACAAATTTTAAAAAAAACTATTTTAACCCACCCACTAAAATTGTCTTAGAAGTAGCCCTACTAGTTACGCCCATGTTTCGTTTACTTCTCTATGTTCAACCAAAATTCCTTAGTCGTATCATTACAGTGTTGCAGTTCTCTTTTTTATGCACTGCATCTCAATTATGTAATCTCGTGTAATCGCATCTCGTGTAATCTCGTAATCTCACGTAATCATCATATGCGATACATATATGAAAAAATATATGTTGCATAAATTCTTTGTTCTCCTCCCCCTTCCATGCAAGTTTAGGTGCAACGCAAACGGCATTCCACAGTTTAACATCACGCCCTCTGAAGTAAGCGTTTATAAGAATACTTTTTCTCCTGTTTGTTTAATTAAATTTTACTAAAACCCTTTCATCATTCTTATAGGTAAAGCATAACTGTCTCAACCTCTATACTACCCTTTTTCTCTTATCCTGACCCATTTATGGTCTAAATTTCAACCACCTCTGATCAGTATTTAACTTATAAAAATCACTTATTGTTTTCCTCAACCATTTTTTTTCAAACCAAAATTCGTGTGCATTTTATAGTTCCGTTTCCAACTAAAGGATCACCTGAAGATCAGGGCCCTCAGCCTTCTTTAGTTAGCCTTATAAGGCTAGCTAACAAAAATATCACGACCTCACCAATCTAGGTCAACTGTACGTTTTTGACGATTGGTTAAGTTAGGTCGTGATATTTTCGTTAGTTAGCCTTATAAAGCTAACTAAAGAAGGCTGGGGGCCTTGATCTTCAACTAAATTCTTTTATAAGGAACTTTACCCTAATGGTGCCATTCTGGCGTTTCCAGGCTGTACAATTATGCTAAATTATCAAAAGAAAAATCCCGACTCCACAGAAACTATTTCAATTCTTATTGGTTCACCCCCAGAAGTTTTCAGTCAAAATTTTCCAATCACGATTGTAATTTAAATATTTCCGCCCAATTCTTAATGTAATGTACTGTTATAGGCGCTTGCTGTTAAGTTCCTCCCGGTAAGAGGTGGCACTTATGCTGCATCGTCTCCGCCTACCCCGAACTTATCCTTGGCAGCGTTGACAACGGGATTCTTTAAGCTAGCTCTTTCCCATTGCTTTATGAACGCAAGCTCTGATCGATTGTTTAGTGAAGCTACATCCTCTTGGAAATTATTAAACTACTTCTGTAGTAGTAAACTTAGGTAAATCTGTAACTTTGTTCTGTTTTAACTTACTTTAATTTAGTCATTCGATTCAGTTACTGTTAGTTATCCATAGTTTTAAGGTTCTACTTTAAGTCCTACTTTAAGAAATATTTACATTTTACTTCTTCCAAAGAAAAAATTACCGAATTAATCAATAACTTTAACTTAAATTTTTTTTTGATCAAACGTGTTCATTATCACTTGTGAAATCTGACTGAATTAATTAAATAAAAAAAATGAATTTTAGTGTTTCTATTCACCGTAAAGGGTCACCTGAAGATCAGGGCCCCCAGCCTTCGTTAGTTAGCCTTATAAGGCTAACTAAAGAAGGCTGGAGGCCCTAATCTTCAGGTGATCCACTGTAAATACTTGGCTAGCATAATTCTATACGAATTATCTCGCGAAAGAGTCTGACATTTTACTTGAAAGTAACATTCTGAAGCAACGTACTATAATTACCCGAAGTGGGAAAAAGCAAAATTTATTGAAAAAGCTAAGTGTGTCAACAAGGTCGGACTATAACTCGAAGTGTTCTTCTTGGTTCCATAACTCCGAGAATGACGTTGTCGGGACTTTTTATGGATACAATTCTGTTTACAAACAAGGGAACCCTCCAACTGGATTCAGGCCATCGACTTAAAATACAAGTTTAAAAAGTTTAAAAAGTAGAGATTGGCTATTTCAAATTTTACATAGCATTTGGAAAGATATGTCTGCTTTAAGAGCGAAGTTTTGAACACTTAAAAAATTTATTGTCGTGAATCCTTTATATATATACTAAGCTGATCCTAGACTTAGAAACAAATCATACGCTGCCCGTTTAAAAACGTTAAATGTATTCTCACTTGTAGAGAGGCGTATTCGAGATTTAATCCAGGTATTTAAAATGATTGAAGGTTTTGATAATGCCGACGCCGAAAAATATTTCTCCTTCAGAAATGCAGATAGAACTCGCAGTAATAGTCTCAAATTAGTGGGTAAACATTTTAATTCTAATGAAGCTAAACATTTTTTCCAATCGTATAGTTAATTTGTGGAATGGATTACCAGCCAGCGTAATTCAAAATAATTCGATCGAATCCTTTAAAAACAAACTTGATACTTATCTTGCCTTAAACCCCCAGTTGGAAGCATTTGTTAGCGGGTAGAACTATTGTAGAATTTTCACTCGGATTCCTTCCTCTGTACTTCAAAAGTTTCACTTTTATCTTTAAATTTGACATCTTTTTTTTTGGACCTTTTCCAGTTTGTGTACCGTTTTTCATATAATTTATTTTTGAGAATATTTTTGTTAAAACTAACGAAAATATCACGACTTAACCTAACCAATTATCAAGAGCGTACAGTTGATCTATTAGTAAATAGTAAATACTATTCCAGAAACAAACAATGTTATAATTAATAATTCACTGGGCAACAAAAAAAAAATCTTTTCGTGTCCCAAGAATGAAAATACCTTATTCTTATAGTATTTTCTGTGCTGAATCCAAATAAGTTTGTAAAATTTCTCTATCTGGTCTGGTTTTTGTGTGACATGCAATTTAATTTTTAAAAACCCATATAGTTACATACTTATTAAAATATGATCGAAAAGACATACCTGTAGTTTAAAAAGTAGCTTGTTTTGATTTTCTGCTGTGCTTTGCCTCAGGCATGTCTCTCTTAAGAGTCCAGCAATAGTCAGCCAGCATACTGGGGCTCCATTTGCCTTGGTAACGGTTTTCCATGGCAGAAATATCCTGATGAAAACGCTCACCATGTTCGTCGCTTACCGCACCCAGGTTTTCCGGAAAAAAGTCCAAGTGAGAGTCCAAGAAATGAACCTTTAAATGACATATTGCACCCCATTGCTTGGTAAGACTTAAGAAGATCTCCTACTATTTCAGGATAGTTTTCGGCCTTGTGATTTCCCAAAAAATTTGTGCAGACACTTTTGAAACTCTGCCACGCAGCTTTCTCAACTTCATTCAACTCTCCTTCAAATCTCTCATCTCTTAACAATTCTCTGATCTGAGGGCCTACAAAAATGCCTTCTTTAATCTTGGCATCACTGATCCGGGGAAACTTATTTCTCAAGTATGTGAATCCTGTTTGCGCTTTATCCATCGCTTTAACAAAGTTTTTCATAAGTCCAAGCTTGATATGCAAAGGAGGAAGGTACACTTTCTCAGGGTCAACAAGTGAACTATTCACAACATTTTTCTTGCCTGGAACAAGTGAGGTGCGTTTTGGCCAATCCTTCTTAACGTAGTGGTTTTGCTTGTCCCTACTGTCCCACTCACATAAAAAACAACAGTACTTGGTGTAACCTAGCTGCAACCCTAGCAAAAGTGCAATGACCTTCAGATCTCCACAGATATTCCACTTGTATTTCTGATACTGAAACTTTTCTAAAAGCAACTTCTTGTTGTCGTATGACTCTTTCATGTTTGCAGCATGTGCAATAGGTACAGAAGGAAATTTATTTCCGTTGTGAAGAAGGACTGCTTTCAAGCTGACTTTTGAGGAGTCAATGAACAATCGCCACTCATCCACGTTATGTTCATGACCAAGAGCCCCCATGACTGAATTAACATCTTTACAAAACACAAGTCCATCTTCATGGGGGAACCATTCTTTGAATTCATCATGGCGGCTGCGGAAAAAACAAACTTTAGTGTCACGTTGCAGTAGATTCCAACCCTTTAATCTTGAACCTAAAAGTTCAGCCTGCTTCTTAGATAATTTCAAATCTCGAACTAGGTCATTTAGATCTCCTTGTGACAGTAAATGTGGTTCATTGGAGGAACAGGTAGCCTGGAATGTTGGATCAGAAATGTCTTCATCTTTTTCCTCGTGATATGCTACAGCTACGTTTGATTCCTCATCACTTAAACTTACATGTTCAGGAGGATTTGGTACTGGAAGTTGAGCACTGTGGGGAACTGGTCTCATTGCAGACGGTAGATTAGGGTATTTCATAAGGCTCTTTGTTTTTGAAGTGATCCCCTTTGTATTTACCAGGCAGAAATAGCAGTCTGTTGTGTGATCTTTGGGTTCCCTCCAAATCATTGGAATAGCAAATGGCATGTGACGTGAACCGTTTAGCCATCCTGTAAGTAGTCTTACACATGTCACACAACAAATGTGAGGGGCCCAACTCTTGTCCTGATCGCCTACTTTACATCCGAAATAAAGTTCATAGCATTTTTTTACTAATGGTGTAAAGTTACGTTTCTGGGATTTTAAAGTTAGATCACCACATACATAACAAAAGGAATTAGGATGATTCAGACAGTTCCACGGCATTACAAAACATCTATATGAATACAACACTGGTGTAAAATTAACAAGAAGCAACAGACACTAGCTGTTAACACTGTGACATTTACAAGCAGACTGACTTGGAGCTGCTCTACACACAGAAACTAGGCTCATGTCTGAACAGGTACAAACATGTTTCAACCTGCACAGTCTGCTGCTCCGACCAAATTTATCCTGCCAGCATTATCAGAACTTTCTCCCCAAAGGAATAAATTGTACTAATTTTACAGAAAAATTAATACAACATATAAAAAATTATATTAATATAAATATATTTTATTATAGTTATATTAATTAATATAATATATTATTATATTTATTATTTTTATAATGTTTTATATTATAATATTGTTATATACTTAATTATATATAATATGTTATTATTTTTTTTATCCGGTGATCATGCTAAATGAGGAAAAAATGAACATAGCGTCACAAGTAAACTAAGCCTGATAGAAAAAAATCTGATTTCATATTTAGATTCAGCATGAAAAAGTACACTTAGAACACCCATCAAAACCCTTGTGACAAAATTGTTGTTGACCAGTGTAATAGATCAACTGTACGCTCTTGATAATTGGTTAGGTTAAGTCGTGATATTTTCGTTAGTTTTAACAAAAATATTCTCGAAAATAAATTATATGAAAAACGGTACACAAACTGGAAAAGGTCCTTTTTTTTTTTTAAACTTCCACTTGTCTTTACATTTTCTTACTTCTTTTAACCTTCTTTTTAAACAGACAGTTTCGTAGGGACCAGCCGGTCTGTTGCTGTTTGCTGTCCTTTTTGTATATATATATATATATATATATATATATTATACTCGTATGTATATAGGGGGAGGGGTCGCTGATGTAGATCGAATGAACTAAGGTCGCAGTGGAAGTAGGTCGAATATGTTTGTACTGGAATTAGATCTAAAAACTGTATTTAAGCCCTCATTTGGAGAATGAAGCTACAGTAGGTTAATGGCTTTAATAGAACACAAGTTTTCGGCGAACTATTCTAAGGTGTTCATCAGGTGCGAGTTTGAAATTATATTAACATTAATGTAATAATGCAATGAATATAAATATATTGATAGTGCAGTGACCGCACTTAAGTCGGATAAAAAGGGAAAAGGCAATACAGTGGGAAACTAGGGGCGAGCGGGACTCGAACCCACCCGCGTGGCTTCAGAGTCGGTGCTCCTACCGTAGTACTATAATATTTATTTTAGATTTTGTACAGCGTCTATTTTAGATTTAGATTTCGTACAGCGTCTAAAGATCAGATCAGTTCATAACATCACAAATTTTCATCACAGAAACCAGGAGCTAACCATCGACCAGAACAATCAATGTCGATTACAGAACCAACACCAAGTACGCTTACTCACTAATCCATAAAAGGCTTGCACTCGTATAGACATTGTTAATAATGTAAATTTCTCCCAACATACAGCTCAACGTTATTTTCATAAATCTGGCTAGTTACGTTGTAAGAAATGTAGGTCGCCGAAAACCTGTGCTTACAGCCTTCAAATGCAAAGTGAAAATTAGCATGAGCAAGGTGATACACATGCCTGCGGCATTTCGGAGGTTTATTTTGTTCTTGCTCAAATCGTCGTTCAGGCATTTTAGACTGAATGGACAAGCATGGGTAAGCAAAATGGGAAAATAAGCATTTCAAGAATCCTACTTGTATCCGACACCGCAACACCGTTGCTTTAGAGTTTAGAGTTTGGCGTAATGGTGTGGACAACAATTTGGGATTCTGTTTCGAAAGACTAATCTGAGAGTCAGTGATGGATGCCATAATGCTGTTAAATATATATCCTTTCTTGAGAATCCTCTCATCCCAGTGGTCCAACTGGTTATCCTGCCTTTTCTATCTAATTCTTTAACGCAAGGGTTAATCGGTATTTTCAATCTTTCATCTACTCAACCAGTCAACTCTGGAAACACTCTTCCTCAATCCATCTTTCCCCCAGTCTATGACTTCCAATCTTTCAAACACAGTGTTCAAGCACCTCGAAAACCCTGGACCTTGATTTTGGTTTTCTTCTTTTTTTTTGCCGGGGAGAGGGGGGGCGCTTTTGCGGACATTTGCCCTTGGCCCCTCCTTTGTGCATAAAAAAAACTAGTGTAAATACAGGACTGTGCGACATGTCACGCTCCCGAAACCACCACTCGGTGAAAGCGAGGAAAGGAGTAAAGTTCTTTCCTGAGCGCCTTGAAACCCTGATATGGACATCGGTGAACGCAGCTGGGATCACATACATTGTCAACACAAAAGTGATGACCTCTTCCCACATTTGCGGCAGGTGTGAAGGAAAGTTCAACTCAACTCTGGCCAAATACCTTCATATTTTTTGGCGTTCGTTTTTTCTCTTCTTTCTTTACAACTTACGAGTCATAATAAAGTCTGTTTCTGTTACAAAGAGAGCTCAATTTACTCGCAAGACTCCGTATATCGATTGCACAATATGACCACTAAATCCTTCTGTGAGTAACGTTATTTAAGTTGACTTAGACTATTTATAGCTACTGACTAAAAATATATAAAATACAAATTTATTTAATTGGATGTAATTAAAAAGATTAAAGTTTCGCAATCCTTTGGGGCAAAAAAATATATATATATAAAAAAACGTAAAAACTAAGAACCTTATTTCCCTACGATGTAGGGAGTGAGTGTGCCCCGAGGGTCACCTGTAACCGTAGTATTAACAGGGTAAACGGACAACTGAACCCAACCCAGGAGTCACCAGGCCGGAGCGAACCAGAACCTCACCGCTCAGAGTCCGTTACCGTAACCACTGAGCTACTGGACGTTCAAAAACAATAATAATACAATAAATAATACAATAACTAATAAAAATATAACTAATCACACCGGCACTATGCATGAGCGACATGCATATGTAATCTGATATATGATATATAACTGCAACGACCTAGGAGTGATATTACAAAGACTGTACATAACATACTTTATGTCGACTACCTAATTAACACTAATTAAACATGAATGATTTATAATATAAATCAAAAGAAGTCTTTTGAAACGTTGAAAAAGAATAAAGAGTTTATCAATATGTTTTCAGTGCAATAACCGCACTTAGATAAGATGGAAAGAGAAAAGTCAGTAAAGTGGGAAGTTAAGAGCTAGTGGGACCCTGAAATCAAGCGACGCAGGTTCGAGTCCCACTAGTTCCTATAGTTTCCGGCTTTATTGCCTTTCCAGAGTAAAGAGTTTTTAATATTATGGGAAACAGAATTAAACAGTTTAAGTGCGTAAAATGAAAAAATATTAATAACAGCAGAAGTATTCGATCGGGGGAACAAAACAATTATTTTTAGTAGTACTGTAATGAGGAGGACAAATTAAGGTTTCAAGAACATGACTGAAGCTGGTGAGAAGGAATAGTGAGAGAAGTAATTTTGAAGTGGGAAGGGAAGGGAAGGAATTCAGAATTATATAAAAAGCTTTAAACGATAATATTTAGTTGTTGTTGTTGTTTTAATCAATCATCTGTAGTATTAGATTTTAAAGTTGTACATACAATAAATTTATTAAATTTTACTGTGACAGTAACAACGGATGTTATACGAGTACTGGGCTAGACGAGAGTGGATATCGGGCCAAGGCTACACGCGCGACTTTGTTGCTGCGACGAAGTTGTAACGACAAATCGCGAAGAATAGGTACTGTTGTTTCCTCTCGGGCAAGCTACACGATAGACAGTCGCTGCGACAATTATTCTCTGTTGCATCTGGCTGCGTTGTATTGTTCCAAGTGCAATAGGCTACACGAGCGACTGTCTCTCAGCGTCACTGCCACGTGGCACTAAACACGAAGAAATCGCAGCGACTTGTCGCAGCCCATGTAGTTTACAACAGCCACTGCAATTGTATCGCTGCGACATCTTGCAACTCTAACGCAGCGACAAAACAGCCTTTTCCTTAGGGCCTTTGTTAGCCTGTAACTTCTGCAATTAAAGATTCTTTTTTAATATTAAACTAAATAAAGAAGATGCGAATAGAGAAAAGAAAAATACAAATCTTTTGTAGGTTGTTGGATTAATTATCGTCCGATATCGTCCGCAGATGTAAGTAATGTTAACAAGTCTACTGCAAAACAATATGCATCTTCTTTGTCTTATTAAATTTTAGAGCTCTGTCAATTATTTAACCTAAATGTTTGTATTCGTCAGCAAAAGACAGTTGTACAAAAACAGGCCTAGAAGAAAAGACATTAAGTTAAGCGATAATTTGTTTGCTGAACGTTAGACAAAAAATGATGACGATGACGACGATGATGATGTTGTTTTGAAGTTGTTTAACCTCCTTCGTAATGGCAAAGGTCATGTGACGGGGGATACCCACAGCTTTGAATTATTTAAGGGTCCCTACATCATCTGGACGCAGAGGACGGTCACCCACCCAACTACTATACCCAGGGCTCGAATTGAGGGGGGGGGGATGGTATCCCCCTTGTTAACTCAAAATCAAATAACCATCCCCCTTGTTATCCAAATAAAATACGCTTTAACAACAACTTAATTCCGACTAAAGCACAGAAAATAAAATAAAATATCTCGCTATTACCTTTTTTTGGGTTTTTGAAAGACTTTTATATTTATACCTACTACTATACAGGGCTATTTAAAATGATTCACCTGATTTCAAATGAGAATATTTTTTAATGTTACAAATACAGTGTGATTTGTGATACATCAACCAAAAGAAAAACTGTCCAAATTTTGTGTCTCACCTCATAAATGCTCTATGTGACTTCCCCTAGTTACACGAGCAATGTCGACACGATAGTCGAATTCCTCCCATACTCGCTCCAGCATGTCTGTTGTCACTGACTCTACGGCAGTAACAATGCGAGTTCGGAGCTCATCCAAAGATGTGGGCAACGGTGGCACATACACAGTATCCTTAACTGTTCTGGATCTGTTCTGTAACATCGACGAAACTCACGCTGCACTGTGACTACCGATTTACAGCTCGAAAACTGCAACACACAAAACGCCTTCTGCTGTGCGGACGCCATTTTCACACTGACTGTTTGTTGCTAGGCTAGGCCACGGCGTGACTTTGGAGCCCTCTCGCGGTGATCTTGTAAAACTTGGAGATTTCCTCATTCATGTGGTGTATACCCAGTTGATGCATGGTTGATAGGTACGGAAGTATTTTCAGTTGAAATTGGATGAATCGGTTTGAATAGCCCTGTACTACTATGTAATTTAAATGGTTTAAAATAAATATTTTATAGTCATATAATGCGTTGTGATTAAGGGAAGGGAACAGGGGGGGGGGGGTTGATTGTGATTAAAATGGATTTTATCATGGTATTTCAAAATATAAGTTCCAAGTCAGGTGTCATAATTTGCTTTCGTGAAAAAATATGGAAATCACTGAAAAAACGTTTCACTAAACTGATGATTTTGCTGCATATCACGTCTGAATTTGTGTATTGAAAACAATGGTGGACATATTGAGCACGTTCTGTAAATAAAAGCTTTTGTTTTGCCTTTTTTTATTATTTTTCCTATGATGCCGGACTTATGGGACACCCTGTAGAATATATTCTAAATGTATATGCATCACAATCGGAACAGAACTAGTTACTGAGGATACCATTGGAATAAGTTTTGAAAAGACAAAGAAATCAAAACGTCCTCAATATCTTTAACCTTCAGTTTTTGTAAAAGATCGATATTAAATTTAGCCTCCAGCAGCAACCATGACTTCGTCATTAAGGAGAAAGTTAGGGATAACCTAAATTGTGTATAAATTGTCTGCGTGATCTGTTACATTTATTACCTCATTCACTTTCTTAATAGTGTTTACGTCACTTGGTTATTTTGTTTGCTTACTTGCTTTTAATTATCACTCGTCTGCAAGGTTTCTGTTGTTTTAGCATTCATCGATGTTTTTTTAGTAATTTTGGTATGCTGAATCCAAAAATTATATCCATTTTTGCCCATCACGTAGGGTTTTTTTTGCGAATAGCCATATAACTTTATATAATGTTTATATACGCCCGCCCGTATATGTTCCTGTATAATATATATATGTTATTGTTGTTATTTTATATGTTATGTTATTATAATAATAATATGTATTTACTGTTACTTTTTATCTTTTCAGACTTTCGCTAGTATGGCATCAAGAGGCTGCTTAACTCATCCTAACATATTTTGCTATATATGTGTGGCAGCTTTGTTGCAAAGAAACAGAGGCAGAACATCACAGACTTTGTCAGGAAAGTGTATTATGCCTACTTTGGAATGAAACTTGGAGACCAAGACAAGTCATGGGCTCCTCACAAAGTTTGTCGTTCTTGTGTTGAATCCTTGAGACAATGAAGTCAAGAAAAGAAAAAATCTATGCATTTCAAGGGAAATCTAGGCATTTCAGTAACGGGGGTCCGAAGAAAAAGGGCACCCCTCCTAAAATAAAAAGGGCACAGTACTAAAAATAATTCTTAAAACAGACCACCAATGAACGAGTGTAAAACCAATTGCATTGTTTTATTAGACCAGTCTCATTCAAATATGATACAAAATAAAAATCTAATTTGGGTACAACAGTTATCAGGGAAAATTTTTCAAACAATTACAAATGTCTCGCCAATTTAAAGAACTATCACAATAAGATGAATTTAAAAATAGTGATATGGCTGCACCAGTACTAAGGGTACCTATGAAAACCATCACAACTACAAATTTGGAAGTACATTGTACACGGATAAAGAACTCAAAATAGAATTTTAATAAAATGAAATAACCATGATCTATTTACAAAAACAAAATTTGTTTTCAGAGGTATACACATCATTCAAATAGGGCACTTGTACTTGAAACAAGGGTACTTGCAAGAAATTGAGGGGATGTCCAGACGTCGCCGACCTTCCCCCCTAGATCCACCCTTACATTTTGGAATTCCTATGGTCTGGCGTGAATCCAAGAACCATGGAGATAACTGTTATTTCTGTTCGTACAACGTAGAAGGTTACAACAGTGGAAATAAACAAGATATTTCTTATCCTGATCTTCCATCTGCAATGAGACCTATACCACATGGACTCAATCTGCCTATTCCTTCCCACCACAAACTCTTCATAAATTCATATCAGACTCTGAATCTGATGCTGGTAATGCAGAAGATGATACTGACTACTATCAACCAGAAAATCTCAATCGTGAACCACAACTTTTCACACAAAGTGAACTAAATGCTCTGGTGAGAGACTTGAATCTGCCGAAATATTCTGCAAAAGTTCTGGGATCCAGAGTCCAAGCCAAGAACTTGCTTTCTCCAGGGACATCCGTTTCTTGGTACAGAAACCGTGAGACAGAATTTCTTCCATATTTTTCCCAAAAAGGTTCACTGGTCTACTGCAATAACATTTCTGGACTAATATGTAGCTTAGGAACTGCCTATCAACTAAGTGATTGGAGATTACTTAGTGACTCCTCCAAGACAAGCCTCAAAGGTGTTCTCCTTCACAATGGTAACCAATATGCTTCTGTTCCTATAGCTCATTCTGTTCACTCGAAAGAAACATGAAAATCTTGAACTTCTTGAAAAGGTTCGGTATAATGAACATGAGTGGATTGTATGTGAAGACCTGAAAGTTCTATGCATGCTGCTTGGTCAGCAGTCTGGTTACACGAAAATGCCATGTTTTTTGGGTTAATGGGACATTGGGACAACAGAGCGACAAGTCAGCATTGGAAGAAGAAGCCGTGGCCACCCAGAGGCAGTCTGGGTCGAAGAATATCATTCATGAAAAGTTGGTTGAGCCAACCAAAGTGCTGTTACCTCCACTCCACATAAAACTGGGTTTGATGAAGCAGTTTGTGAAGGCATTGGATAAGGATGGTGACTGCTTCAAGTACATTTGCAGCAAATTCCCAACTCTCACCTGTGAGAAAGTTAAAAAAGGTTTCTTTGTAGGACCTCAAATCAGGAAATTAACATTGGATGATCAGTTTGAAGGAACGATGAACCAAGCTGAAAGAGAAGCATGGGTTGCCTTCAAAAATGTTATTTAGAACTTCTTGGGGAACAAAAACAATCCAAATTTCAAAATGATCGTTGGAAACATACTGAATAAATTTGAAAAGTTAGGCTGCAACATGAACTTGAAGGTTTACTTACATTTCCGTTTGGACTACTTTCCCGAAAATCTTGGTAGTGTCAGCGAAGAACACAGGTTTTTAATGGTGCGGGGTCCTCGACCCTATTGTGATGACTGAATTGTACCTTTAACTGTGCGACACTTGCTCGTCGAGTGTCCCAGTCTTGAGGACTTGCAGAGGCGTCATCTCTCGGAGCACAACGGGGGGATGGCACCTATCCTCTTTCTTCGGTGCTCGGAGAGGGAGCGTGCTACCTCAGTAGGGGAACTTTTAAGTTTGTGGAGGAGGCTGATCTCCTCCCTCTTTTGTAATGCTTTTACCCTCATTCTTTGCACGTCATCCATTTTTCTTCACACGTTCATTGTATCGTCACCATTTGTTATTCATTCCTTGAGGCGTTACTCATTTCATAATTTTGTTATTTAGCTTTTACCCTTATTAATTTGTATGTTCGGCGTCAATAACCTCGATGTTGTGACTCCAGAGGTATTATCTCAGTTGATCAATCAATCGAAAACAATTAGATTTCTGCTCCAGATTATCTATACTCCTAAAATTATATCAATTTCGTTTAAACCGTTCCTATCTATTGGTTCATTTCTCCATCTATTCTTACATCTTTTTTCTATTTATCTATCTATCTATATTTATTTATAGTTATCTGTCTACCTATTGGTCGCCTGTCCTCTTCATACCAATTATTCTCCTCCTTCAAATGAAAAGTGATGCGAAACTTCTCCAGAAAATATTGATATTTTTCGTCCCTGAGAAGTCAGTCCGTCAATTGTTAACAATGAATTGAGCTCGAAGAATCAAATTTATCTTTCAGCTTGAGTTTACCCTTCAGCACTTTTCGATAAACGGGAAGTGATAAACATATTTTGTTTATCGCTTTTTCGACATGTTTGTAAAACAGGTATCAGATATTCAGATAATATCCGACACTTAAGAAAAAATTAACGATTGCATTTTACGTTAATTCAAATACGAAAAGGTGTATGTATATTAGAGTCAATACGTGAAACTAGTCATTTCACATGATCCCTAAAAGTCTTAGGCTTTTCGTAAAATGCTCGTGACCCCTAATCACAGTATTACGCACTACTAACCTAAGCTAACCTAACCCTGACCAACGCAGGATTTGCTTAAGTGGGAGGGCGAATTATCAGCTCTCCAAAATAATGATGAAATGCACAAAGCAAGAACGATGCAGTTCTTGATCTTTGATCATATCTATTGATCGATAAATTGATATCTTTGTGGCCACATTTTGATACTGATTGAATGCTAAATTTTTCATCTGATTTTTTATTATTATTATATTATTATTATTATTATTATTACTACTATGCATTGTACTGGAAATGACTGAATATTAAATTTTCCATTTGATTATGCTGAAATACTCTTCATATTATAAATATCTGATCATTGCCATTACTCCTAGTATATTTTCCAAATTTATAGTTTTGATAGTTTTTAGTAATACTCATTTTTAGAATCAGGAAATGCAATGCGGGGGTCCCAGGCCCCCTGGCCGCCCCCTTATGTACGCTAGTGCTGACCAACCAAACCTAACTTAACCTAAACTAGTGTCGCAGGCAGTACGCGAAATGACTGGTTTTGCACATTGACTGCAACATACTAGAGTAATTCAATAAGTATCCGCACTTTTTATTTTCACAATTTTATTTTCACATCTGATAGATTATAAACACATCACTTCTCAACATAGGCTCCCTGTTTCTCAATACACTTAGTCCAGCGATCTACAAGTTTCCTAATGCCATCACAAAAGAATGTTTTTGGCTGTGTGCGTAGCCAGTCATGCACCGTCTCCTTCAGGTCATCGTCGCCTTGGAATTGCTGACCTCTCGAAGCGTCTTTTTCGTGGTCCAAACAGGTAAAAATCCGAAGGTGCCAGGTCTGGACTGTTGGCTGGATGGTCGAGAACTTCAACTTTAAGTTCCTGAATGCATTTTCTAGTCTGTGCAGCAGTATGAGAGCGCGCATTGTCGTGTAACAGAATAACACTTCTGACAATCTCCCTCTCCGTTTTGTGCGAATTACTCGCTTTAACTCATTCCGAAGCATGTCAGAATAAGAATAATGATAATGATAACCTTGAACATTATCGAAAGCGTGGAACTACAGTAACAAGTGCATCGTATTCTGACATGCTTCGGAATGAGTTCGCCTCATTTTTCATTTATTCGTTATTTCTCTTCCCCGTGTGCAGAGACGCTCCTTATTACTTACGTCGTTTCTATTATATACTGCGTGGTCATTGCAGTTAAATGCATATATATATATATTTGTGTGTGTGTGTGTGTACACATATATATATATATATATATATATATAGTTTAAAAAACTTTACCAATAGCTTAATTAGTATTCGCTAAACTTAATACAATTTAAGATTTCATGAACCAATCTACCAAAAAATTACAGACAACTCGCGAATGGTCGCACTCCGAATGATCGCACATCTGCTTCTTCGCATTAACCCCTTATATAATATATATATATATATATATATATATATATATATATATATATATATATAACCTCCGAGTCATCGTACGTCACCTCCGGATCATCGCATCACTGCACTCGCATTTTCCCACTTTTCCAAGATTTTGGATGATCATCGCACGTCTGGAGTACGATAACGGCTTGGTGTCGCGTGCGATGCCTGATTCGCCATCTTCCTCCTTTCTCTGGGTCCCTTAATTAATATGCATGTCAAGACTTAAGATAAGTATACTTACAGTATTTTATATTATAATGGACCCCAGCATGATAGCACTTTTCGCTTCGTCGTACTCCTCGACCGCCTCATTAGTGTGACGATTTGTGAGTTGTCTCACGTAGTCAAATGGGCAAGTGGCCTGAAGACCTTTGCCTAATCCTTAATGTAATATTGTCGCGTTTGTTTGTGGTAAGTTTTCTTTTTACTTTGCTTGCGCCAGCTCCAGATAAATAAAACCAAATAAATAATAGGACAGATATAAAAAGGTATTCGAAAAGAAGAGAGGAAAATATAATGATTTCATTAATGAAAACTGTGAATGATACAAAAACTGAAATATTGATCAATTGATACAGCCATGTCAGGCGCGGGTCCAGGAGGGAGGGAGGGTCGAGGGGGGCCATGGCTCCCCCTGGACCCTGAGTGCCCATGAGCTCATAACTTCATAAGTATAAAACCCCAACACGGTATCGTGCGTTGGTGACAAAATAAATTTGACTAAAATCGCAAATGAGGCATTAATCTAATCAGAATAAATATTTAAATTTTACTACCCTATTCACTAAATTCAATCTACATTTTTCTTAAGATTAACTGTAAAAAACTCACGAAATTACTTAATAATAGCAAATTTGAACATATATATGTGTGTGTGTGTGTGAAAATGAACAATGAATAATTAATTCATATATTCTTATATTCATTCGTATAATTCTTATATAATTCGTATATTTATATAAATCCTTATATTTATATAATCCTTATGTTTATATAAATCCTTATATTTATATATTCCTTATATTACATAATCCTTGTAATTATATAATCCTTATCTTTATATAATCCTTATATTTATATAAGTGTTTATATTCAGATATTCATTTTTACATAAAGACCAAAATCGCATAACGCGAGTTTAAATAAATTTTTATTTGCTTTCTATTTTGCCAAATAATTGGTGAATCGTTTCTTTTTAAATTATTTAATCATTTTTTTAGATTTAGCTTAATAATGAAACCTGATTAAACTTTGCAATGTTCATTTTCTGTATACATTCTCTCTTCGTTATAAAAGATGAAGTCATGTCTTGCCTTAACGTTTTAATTTTTAATCTTAAGCCTTTAATTTTTGCTAATATGCATGTTTAAATGTACTTCATAATAAAATGCATATTTCAATTTCCATTTTTAGTTAACTCGGCAGATCATGATATCATCAGATCTGTCAATATGTGGTTTAAGATAAAAATATGGCTTCATCTTCCAATATCTTGCTTATCTGTTTAGACGTTGCCACAGCTAAAATATATACCTTATCTTCAAATATTATGCAAAAATGATGCAGCCTATTGAGAATAAAAACCAAACAAGTCAACATTAAATAATGATGTCCACAAAATTTGGGTATATAAAACCATGTAATTTTTCAAGTTGTTATTCTGATTGACTGATCTAACTTAGAGGCTGAGCAATGAGTGAGCATTGCTTGTAACATTTTAGCAGTAAAACTACAGTAAGAAAAAACTTTGTTTTCTCCTTTGAGCCTTGCTCTCTTCAGAGAACTTAGTCTTAAATGAGAAAAAGATAATTTCCCGATACGTTACAAGAAGAATCGGGGAACCTTCAGAGAATTTGGTAAGCTCCACAGAATCCTCCGATCCACTATAAGAAGAAATCGGAGAGTAGTATAGAAGAAAACTACTGCGATTCCTCCCTATACGGTACCAGCTACTCCAGAGTAACAAATCCGTTGCTGCCACCTAACCAGAACCCCCGTCAACTTCGAACCGACCAAGGCCATAGACGGAGGGGTCAATATATATTATATATATATATATATATATATATATATATATATATATATATTATATATACGCTCGTGTGTGTGTGTGTATATATATATATATATATATATAGACTGCGAATCATGTTTGGCCGCCCCTAAGAAATTTCTGCACACGCCCCTCCCTGCATGTATAAAAAAAAATGCAGCAAAAAGAAACTAGACAACCCAGATGTGACGGTGCTGCCTGACTATATGAAATTGGAAGCTCAAGTAAACAACTTTCTTCTAATCCACCAGTTCAAATTTAAAGACAGGGATATATATAAAGTGACGTATAATTCCCTAAGGATTGGGAATCATTTCCACATGCATGTTTTCAAGGTAAATAAAAGGTAAAAAAAAGAATAATTCAATTCAATTCAGTTTATTTACAAATACTATAAACAGAGTTTACATAGATGAGTATAATTTCATTATTAAATACAGATGCTGTATACAGTTGTAAACTGCTTTTAGCGAGCTTATGCTTTTTACAGGCTAAAATAACTAAACTTGATACGAGACGTTCAGAACAGGTGAACCAGAAGATGAAAGGATTAGGGGCTGAAAGAAGCATAGTAACCTTTATTACAAAAATTTATAATTTCACACAACAAAATACTTTCTACTGTTTATAATGTATAAACCATTGGTTCTCAACCTAGGGGTAAATTACCCAACTGGGGTAATGACAACTATTTTGTAGGGTAATGACACGCGATCCAGAAATTATACAAAATAATATTGTGATAATCCAGAAGTCATAAAAAAAATAATATCTAATGATTGGGGTAATGGCTCTGGATTAGAACTGATTTCGGGTAACCATACAAAACAGGTTGAGAACCACTGATATAGACAGATATTTGTAGTTCACAATGTTTTGCTGAATAACATTTAGAATCCCGTGCCTAGATGGAACTATTAAATATTGAACTGTATTTTAATTCATGAAAATATATAATCAGGATAAGTAAATTGTACTTAATGCAACCTTCCTCAATCTGAAACCCCAATTAAATGCTCAAGTTCATGTTACGCGTCATTTTGATACCGTTCTCGATTATGCCTATACATTTTTAACTGACGATTTTAGGAAGTGTAGAGAGGAACAAGATGAAAACGGACTGGAGCTTAGAGAATTAGAAGACACCTTACAAGCAGGGCCGGATTAAGGCTGTGAGGAGCGTAAGGCTAATAAGAGGGAAGGACCTATATATGTACTATATATTGTATATAATTCTTAAAATCTTCAAACAAATAGAAATGTGTATTTATTCAAATTTAACATCTAACAAAAATCAAAGCTATGTACATTAGAAAAGAAAAAAAACAGCAAAAACAGCATACAATTCAAAGAGAGAGTGACTTCTTCCTTCCTGGTTTAAACTATGTTATCAAACAAAACATCCCCCTTTCTTCCACATGCTGAATGATCATTACACTCGGTACAAATTCACAACGCCTGAAAAACAATTTCGGAAAGAGATTAACTCTTTGAAGCAAATCATACAAAAAATGGATGAAAATCCTATATACATATCGACAATAATACACCATCAGATATAATGACATAAAAAACTCTTAACTAAAACTAAAAATTCCTCTTATTTTCCACCTCTGAAGATGTAATTATGCAGTTATATAATTTATGATATTACTTAACCAACCTTGTGATAAAGACTTAGGGTTTATGATATAAAAATTAGGGCCTAAACTCGAGGGCCTAAAAAATATGAGGGCTTAAGGCTACAGCTTTATTAGTCTAATGGTTAATCCGGCCCTGCCCCAAAGAAGTACCGCTTGCTTTTGGACGCTGGTCTGGAGCGTTACAAACTATCCCTCTCCTTCACCGTTCATTCGCAGGAGCTCTTTCTTTATATGCGCTGTAACTGTCGCTACGATTTAGAAAACTTTCTCACACATCGCTACGAGCTCTGAACAGTTTTCAATTGAAAAAACTGGTGAAAAGAGAATAAACGTCCACTTAGAACGCATTGTGTATACATTAACTTTTCATGATAATATTGTAATAACCGACCGTGTACTCGAACAGGCTTTTCAACCTATATGTTCAAAAATTAAGAATTATGAAAATGTTACGTTCAATTGTAAAGTAGTAACAAAAAAATCCTAAATGACCTTAAGGCTCCGTATATCAAGTATAGAATACCTCATACATTAAACGGGGTATTATTTCTAAAGAGAATTAGATGTATTATACAAAGCAATGAGAATGTAATTATTTCCACCATTAATTGTTAGTTTACTATAATAATAAAATTAATGTCTTGACATGTTAATGTCCGAGTCAGGGTTATATTCTGAAGAGCCAAAAAGCTTTCATCTGCATGAAAGAATGGAAGTCTTACACTAGTCATTCTACTATTTTACAATTAATTAATTAATTTATTTATTTATTTTATTTGTCTCTTTCAATGCACAAAAACTGCTGTGTATGTTTACACGCCAATCTGATAAATGCGTGTTAAGAACAATGCTGTACCTCCCTTAGCTGAATTTCATTTGTGTGTGTGACTGTTTCTCTTCCATAATTTCCTTCGATCTTGGTTTAAATTTAGAAAGTTGCCGGAAAGATTAAGATGAAAGGAATCAAGATGTTCAAGATCAAGCTTTGATCTTAGATCATCTTTCAAACGCCTTTGTAGAATCTCGTAGAATCTCTCTCTCTCTCTCTCTCTCTCTCTCTCACACACACACACACACACACACATTCAAAGATGGATTAATAAAATTTAACCTACCATCAAAAAACATGAAATTGAAATGCTCATATAAAACGCAATATTCGTACATTAACTTTTGGTACATAACAAGTTTGAAGAAATTAATTCCAAATTTGAAAAAGAAATTAAAAAGAAACGAAGTTTTTAACCACTCAATATCACCTCTTCATTCAGGGCCTCTTCCTCTTCACTTATTTAATTTTCTCCTCTTCTTCATTTACATCAGACTTGACAAACGTCTTGTCGCGATTGTCCTTACACGGCTTAACAGCTATTTTCTGCTCCATTTATTTACAAATTTATAATTAACATTTTGCTTGTCGATGACATTTCATTTGAATACGTGAAGTGTGAAGATTTTGAAAAGTTTGCAACGTTTGTTCGATCGCAATGTGCCTATCTTCATTACATTAATTACAGATTTCATGCACGGATGTAATCATATCATACACCAAATAATATACTCGTAGAAAAAAAACTACATTACATTACTGTAGTGGGTAGGCAGGCGGCACGCAGCAAAACCCAGCTGTTCATCCTTCCACACAATAAAAAAAAATTGGTTGATAGATAAATGGGTACACTGGGTAGCCTAGTAGTTAAGACGCTGGGATGCTGGTGTTGCGTGGTTCGGATTCCACGTTAAACTGTAGGTCTAAGGTGGAGTGACAAGCTTGACCTTCGTCAGAATGAAAATTCAGGCAGACGCAAAACCAAGGTTAACTAAAGTGTATATACAGGGTGGGCCAAAAAAAATATTACCCTGATTTTGAACAATATAATTTTACCTTTATCAGTTGTTATTTGTACAATCAATATATGTGTCCTGTATAGAATTTCATGGTCTATCTCGTGGTGAAGTTAGATTTTTGCTAACTGTAACCATTATTTTGTAATTCGCTGTTATACAGACAAGGGTAGAAAAACTGTTCCTATACATTTACCTAATTGAGTTCAAGATTATGCGCAATGTGCCATCCTCCACTATCAATGCACGCTTGCAACCTTGACTTCTCGCTTATCGACGGCAGTACCGCATCAAGGATTTTTTCTTGGTAAAAAGCAGCAGTGATTTTGGCATTTTGATCAACAAAAACAATCTCTGACTTCCCTAACTTTGAAATAAAGATGGAAACCATGACTTTTTGACAAAAATGCGGACGTTCCCTGCAAAGTCGATCTAGACAGGATAGATTTTTTGTCCTGTCTTCCATAAACTTGGTCATTGTGTGTTTATTGTTGAAGCAACCGTAAAGGTCTTCTCGTCGATGAACCATATTTTCGACACTTCTCTGGATGGGAATCGATCTAACAGAGCACGACATTTTTCAACTCTTCCTTGCTTATTTGATGCAGAGAGCTTATAAACTTCGACTCTTTTGAAACATTTAAGACCCAGATCATCTTTTACTATACGACGAACACTAGAGCGAGAAATACCAGCAGGTTTTGAAATTTCTCTAACGGACTTGTCGGTGTTGAGCCGTTCTTCTTGACTGCATATCATGGATGAAACCGTGTCAATATTTTCCTCAGTACGTGATGTTTTTGGCCTTCCACTGCCTTCTTTTCGTTTGGTCGACCCTGTGATATCGATTTTATTTTCGAGATAAATCTAGATTCAAAGCCAGCGCTTGAAAGAGTAAAAATATGGGTACAACATACGGCCTCAGCAGTAAGATCAATATACAGGGTGAACCACAATATTATTTCAAAAGTTGGGTAATAGTTTTTGGCCCACCCGGTATATCTCTAGTTTTTTTTTATTTTTCATATCTTCTCTCCATCTGGTTTCAGTAATTATTATTATTATTTTATTTTTTTTTTTTATTATTATTATTATTATTATTATTTATAAACGTACAATACTCATGCGGTTATCCGTGATTCACTCAATCGGGAATCAGTTAACTGTGATTTACTAATTGTAACCATTATGCACTTATCCGTATCATACCAGTCAACATGGTGGCATGACAATCAACGTGATTTGGCGCAATGGTTGCATCCCCAGCTCGCCTCCTGCCAGCCTACCACAACGTGCTTCAGTCAGTGTGTCACCACGCTTCATAAATATACATGTGCATTTGTGGCTCTGCATATTTTCACGTCTTGCGGTGAGTACAAACTACTTAGCTTGTGTATTATTATACTATAATAAAATATACTGTATGTGGTGGCGCGCGAGATGGGAGGGCAGTCAGTTATGGCAGACAACAGCGGTTGCACCAACCACCCACCAGCGGTATATACTGAGTTAGCCGTGAAATCGGGTTACCCGTGATCATGGACGGACTCTCAATCACAGATAACTGAGTGAGTACTGTACAATGTTTTAACTGTTAGTTTTGGGTTATTCCCCTGTTTTTCGTTATTACCCTGTAAAATATAAGCCTGGATCTTAGTTTGAAATTTCCATTTGCAGGTCAAAGGCTTCGTCTTTCTTCTTCTTCAACAAAGGACCACTGAAATTAATCACGTCTTGATCTTATAATACGTTTTGTGATTCTGTAAAAACTGAAAGGAAGATATGAACTGACTTTCATTTTTCCTGTAATTTTTACCCACTGAGCTGCTATGAAATAACTATATATAGACTGCTGTGAAGCTGTGAATTTGCATAGACTGGATTAAAAAGGTTAAGGGGAGAAGACCTTGTTGATTGATGTTGACTGATTACATAGATCAAAGCTCAAGGGATACAAATGCTATAGAACAGGGTTTCTCAACGCGGGCAGTACCGCCCCCAGGGGACGCTTAGGATCCTTATATGGGCGCTGAGAAAAAGAAAGTTGAAAGGGGGCGTTCGTGCTACAAAGGGGGCTCCATTTTTTATAATCTCAATGAAAATATTCATATAATTGTTATACTTCGTTTTCTATGGCTCATGTATATTTTGTCTTTTTCAGGTATATTCTTTTACAGGTATTATTCTTCTATTCATGTATATTCATTTACTTTAGTAGTTTAGTACTGTTAAAATATGGCGCAAAGTATGAAGAAAAAGTGTAGACAGTACTCGGTGGAATACTTACAGTACGGCTTTACTCCATCTCCCTCCAACGCACAACTACCTCAATGTTTAGTTTGTGAACACGTGTTCTTAAATGAAGCAATGAAACCCTCTCACCTAAAAGATCACCTTACGAAAATCCAACCAGAAAAGGCCAGTAAAGACCTTCAGTATTTTCAAGTCCTAAAGAGCAAGTTTGTGAAGTGAGGTACCATCAGCGACCTTCTCTCAAAGAACAACAGTCGAAATGATAGCGGTCTTGTTGCCTCTTACAACATTTCATTGCTGATTGCAAAATCTGGACAACCTTTCACTGTGGGAGAAAACCTTATTCTTCCAGCGATAAGAGAGGCAATTTTCACAGTGATGAAGTGCGATCAAACATCAGTGGTGAACTCCATCCCTCTGAACAACGACACTGTGGCCAGAAGGACCGATGAAATGGCCCAGGACACAGAAGAGCAGTTGTGCGCTATGTTAAGGGAAACCCAGTTTTCCATTCAACTGGATGAATCCACTACTGCCGAAAACAACGCTCTTCTTATGGCATATGTCAGCTTTTATTTTTCTGGCAAAGCAAGAGAGGAGTTCTTGTTTGCCAAGTATTTGACGACCGATACCAAAGGGAAGACAATTTTCCAGGCGCTGAATGAGTATCTGCAAGAGCGAAAAATTTCTATCACCAACATTTATAGCCTGCGCGACAGATGGCGCCCAGCCATGGCAAGCCGATACCGTGGTTTTACTGCGTTTATGAAAGCCACTGTTCCCGGCGTCCTTACTGTGCACTGTATTTTATACCGTCATAATCTCGTCGCAAAACAGATTAGTTCACAGCTCCATGACTCATTGCAGGTTGCAGTTCGGACCATCAATAAAATCAAGGTATTCCCCCTGAATGACAGATTATTCCGGCGGCTCTGCCATACGAACAACGAATTGATTGAGCGCTTGTTGATGCATACTGAGGTACGTTGGCTGTCAAAAGGCAATTGCCTGGCGCGGTTTTGTGAGCTCTATGACACGGTGTTAGAGTTCCTTGAGAGAGTTGATTCTTCTCTTAAAGCCGACTTGGAGTCCAGACGGTGTGATATCTTCTTCTTGGCAGACATCTTTGAGAAGATGAATGAGGTGTCCGTTAAACTCCACGGTAGTGGTATCATTCTCATTTACACAAAGAGGATCATCTGCAGCTTCATCGGAAGACTGGAGCTGTACAAACAGAACATAAACAGGAAAGAATTTGTTCAGTTTCCTCACTTGGCCAAGGTGAAACTCAACCTTATTATTATTCTTATTATTGTTATAGTAAAAGTTAAAATTTCAATTAGTGATCCTCATTGGTGCCAAGCCGCAGTTCTGCATGATAGTAACCTAACATAACGCAACACTTTCAACTGTAACTTATTATCATTGTCTCATCACATCATTTCGTTAATTGTGCACAAGTAAATCGAATCAATTACTGAAATTGCCTAAAAATGAATACACTCATCTGAGCACCTTTCACTGTAAAAACTGTTAAATAACTCTCCCTTGTGGTGATTTTAGACGTGTGACACGCTGACAGATGACCGCCTCCTTTGCTACTCGGCTCATTTCACCAAGATGAAAGAGGACTTAAAAATCAAATTCCAAGACCTTCATGAGTTACAAATCGCTGACTGAATTATGCGACCTTTTGAAGTCGACGCCATCAACTGCGATCCCATTATCCAGGAGGAACTTCTCGATCTACAAAACGATGACGAAGCCAGATCTACATTTAATAGTTCTGGCATAAACGTTTTGTGGCCTGCATATACACAACGCTACCCTGGACTGTGGGAGAAAGCCAGAGTTTTCATACTAGCTTTCCCAACATCGTATGCGGTTGAGCAGGGTTTCAGTCAGGCTGCCGAAACAGAGAAACCGACTCATTGCAAAATCTGGCGCTCTTCGTCTGAAGCTGACCACAATTAAACCTGATGTACCGAAATTATCAACCTTCCACCAAGCTCAGATATCACATTAATTGGCATTAATTTATTTCAAGTTGTAAGGATTTCTGTTTATTATTGCCTCACTATTTTTACAAGTGAATTACCATGTCTTAACGTTTCTCTAATTTCTTGAAAGTGTCTAATATGTTGATTAATATAAACAGCAATGATTCATATTTGTTCTACTTATTTCCTACAAAATAAATCTAGATGATGTTTTATACCCTTGGTCTGACACCTTGGATGTTGACAAATTCCTTGGTAAGCTCAACAATTTAGTCCCGTCTATAAAATTTACTGTCAGAAAAGGAAATGGTGGATGCTTATCATTTCTGGATCTAAAAATTCGGAGATGCATAAATCAATTCAAATCTGAAGTTTTCCACAAGCCTACTAATAATAACTTATGTGCATTTTTATCCTGACCATCACCACTCAATAAAATCTTCTATTTTTTTTCTATGTTTCTCAGAGTATTGAGAGTTGTCAGTCCTGAATTTTTAGCTTCCGAGTTATGCAATATCATGAATATTGGTACTAAATAATGTTATCCTATTCCATTTCCAGATAACTGGCTTAGGAAAGCTAAGAAAAGGTATTATAACAGTATAAATGTAAATTAATTTGATCACAAAAATATCCTTAGCCTACCTTACCATGTAAATTTTAAATATCTTTCGACCTTATTTAAAATAAAGGGCATCGACGTAGTCTTTAAGTATAATAATATGGTTAAATCTCTCCTAATAAAGAATAGCCCAGATAATGAATGCTCTTGGCTGTGTGTATTCGATCGGATGTACACAATGTAACTCAGTTTATATAGATAAAACGGGAAAAACTTTAGATATCAGGGTAAAACAGCATAAATATTTTTGTAGAACAGCAAATAATTGTAATGCATTATTTAACAATATATATAGATGTAATCATAGTGCCAAGTGGGATAGATATAATTGAAAGGAATATTCTAGAATGTGCATTCATCCATTTTAAAAA
This sequence comes from Bathynomus jamesi, assembly GCA_023014485.1. NCBI lineage: Eukaryota > Metazoa > Arthropoda > Malacostraca > Isopoda > Cirolanidae > Bathynomus > Bathynomus jamesi. Next base: position 9,974 of record JAJOZX010009929.1, on the reverse strand, counting down.
TAATTTCAATAACAGTTCTGGAACGCATAAAATTGACAAGATCTTGTCAAAATATCTTTTGCCCCTTATAAGTACTTGTTAACCTTTTGCTAATCTCTTTTTACTATTTTGTTTTGCTGTACATAAGCATATATTTTTGGTTCTTTGCATTCTCCCTTCATTCTCTGACGAGGTGTATTGTTGAATACACGAAAGACCTTCGATTCATTTTTCCTTTTCCTTGTGGATTTTCATCATATATATATTCTTCTGGAATATAATAATTATAATAGCTGCCGGTACCGGGAACACAGACCCAGGCAGCGGAACTAGTTATGCTACCGCGCATGCTAGATGTCCTGGACTTTTGACTGACTCACTTTTCATTAACTTCTGCAACATTCGTGAACTTTCTCCAAATTTCCAATCTGTTGAACACCACCTCTCCTCCTCACTGAAACTCAAGTGTCTTAGACAGCAACCCCTTTTCTGTACCCTCCTACTTTCTCTATACTCAGTTTTATTCCAAGGTGGATGTCGCGTATACATATGTACGCACCGACCTAACTTGCTCTCGTATTCCCGAACTTGCATCTTCCGAATTTTACTCCCTCTGGGTTATATGACAATCTCAAACTAAATGCATATGCGCTCTCTACCTTTCTCCTAATTCTACTGACTATCCAAACTCTTTGACTACCTCACTTCCAATGTGGAACACATTCTATCCCACTCTCCTTTCGCTGAAATCTCCATTTTAGGTGACTTCAATGTTTGCCGCCACCATTGGCTTTCCTCCCGTTTCACTGACATTCTCAGTAAACGAGCTTACAACTTTTCATGAATGACCTAGAGCAGATTGTACAGCACCCAACTTGTATCCCCGATCGCCTTGGAGATAGGCCCAACATTCTGCATTTATTTCTCATAGTCATCCTTCTTTTTACCCTGTTAAACTTTTTTTTCCGTGGGGCTCCTCCCACCACAATCTTACATATGTTTTCTGTCCTGTCGCTCAAGTTAGGCTCTTGGATCCTCCCAAGAGGGCGCCTTTGGCGCCTTTGATTATGAGGCCCTTAGGAAGTACTTCTTTGATTTTTCATGGCATAATTACTGCTTCCGTGGCTGGGGCCCCTCCGAGTGTGCTATGCGTATCACTCAGTCCTAGACGATTTCGGTGCTGTTCCTCCTATCCTTCTCCTCCCACCTCTAACTTAATTATGTCTTAAATTAGAATCTCTTCCAAAGATGCTTTTTCTTCCCTAACTGGGCTCAACTCTAGGAAGGTATACGTTCTTGAGAGGGTCACTCTTGATGTTCTCAAGAACTGAGCTTCTGTGCTGACACCCTACCTGAGAAAACTCTTTCGTTTTTGTCTTTCATCTGGTACTTTTCCTTCCTGCTGTAAGTTTGCTCTCATTCAGCCTGTCCTAAAGAAGGGTGGTCCCTCTCAACCCTCCAATTATCGTCCAACTGCTTCGATTTCTTGCCTTTCTAAAGTTTTTTAATTTATCTTCGATAGAAAGATTCTTAAACACTTCTCTACTCACAATCTTCATTTTGTCAGTATGGGTTTCCGCAAGGGACGCTCTACTGGCGATCTTCTTGCATATCTCTCTGACTCTTGGTCATCCTCCTTTCGGGATTTCGGTGAAACTTTTGCTATTGCTCTACAGGCATATCAAAAGCTTTGATTAAAGTTCATTTGCCAAATTTCTGCCCACTCGAGTAACTTATTAATATCTTTTTAAATCTTCAAATTTTGTTCGTCCCCCGAGTTTGTCTCTTTTTTAAATTTTAAATTTTTGGCGTAAGTAATGTTTGCAAGTTTCCAATCAAACGGAACTTCTGCAGACTGTAACAATTTATTAAATATTAACTATTATGTAGTTAATTTTTTTAAGTACCGTAGGCTAGAGCTTGTATGGATCTGTAGTTTTATTAGGATTAATTTTACCTATGACCGAGAGAACTTTACCTTCACTAATCTTAAAATCGCGAAGCTTTAAATGATCATCACTGAGCATGATTGCTGGAGCGGGAATGTTGTTCACACTGTATTTTCATTAGTAAACACGGAAGGAGAATTTATTTAAAACTTCCGTCATTTTCATTTGTAAGTCTTCGTAAATTTGTTCATTGTTTTTGCCAATGATAAGCAAAACTGCGAAAACTAATATTTTATTCCTGACATAATTATAGAATTCTTTTGATTTTATTTAATTTGGTCTACTATACACAGCTCATAGTTGCGTTTATTTTGCCTAATAAGTTTTTGCTTCTTCTCAATAATTTGTATGTAAACAGATTATTTGTTTCTTTAAATTTAAAATATGCGTTCCTTTTTAACGTTAAGCTACTTTTAATTTCGGCATTCCACCATTTAAGTTTAACAAACTTAGCCGATCTCTTTTAAGGTAATGGAATATTACTCACTTCTAACTGTTTAAAGTAATTATAAAAAGAATTCCACGTGCTACGAATATTATCTCGCAATAAAGTCTCACAAGCAAACAAAAACCTTTATTCAGAGAAAAGGATAATAAAAGTGGCAAAGTTTTACAATATTTTTTAATATTTTTCTATACAATTTAAATATTGGATTTGCCATTAATATATTCACAGTATTCTAATTTGAATATGCCATTGGAAGCATGGAAGCTTTTTAGGCAAAATTAATGGGATTCAGTTTATTGACTTATTTAATTTTTCATGCATGAAAGAAGGACCAAGGGTGAATGCCGACAAAACGCCAGGCTCCCCACCCCAGCCTCCCGTCCATAAAAAGAGAAGAAGAAAGCCGCAATCAAGGTTCAAATTTTTTGAGACAGAGAAGTGAAAATGCCAAATAATAATAATAATAATAATAATAATAGGTAAGAATTTACAAAAGTAGTGTTTGATTATTTTATACAATTTTAAATAAAATAATAATTATATATTTAATAGAAAAAAATATGCCTATGAATTTTCTTTTTTAGGACGAATTCTGAAATTAAAAGTGTTTAATGAAATCAGCATACTTTAAATTAATTATAAAATGGGTACTTAATTACTAGAGTAATAATAGTAGCAGTGAACTTACGCATCAGTAGGAGCTAGTGAAGTACTTCTTTAATGGTTATCGAAATACATTTAGTGATGAAACCTGTCTTATATTTATGGAAATTGCGTTCCATTTATCTGCTCCTTTGAAAGAGTGCATTTCCTGCTTTTCGTCTCATCATTTACCCGTCTCTTACTGACTGTCTTCAATCCTTCTCAATTCGCTGTAATGTTGCCTCACACACTCTCTCTACTATCCCTATTATAACGGAGACACTGCTCTTCTGAACACTCTAACTGCATGCTTCCTTCTTTAAGGAGGGTCTGCAGTACCAGACTTTCTTCACATTCTCATTCCTTTTCTGTCTCTAATGCGAGGGTTGATCGGTATTCAAAATCTCTCAGTCTTTCATCTACTCAACCGGTCAACTCTTGGAGCGACCTTCCTCAATCCATTTTTCTCCTTATCTGTGACCCCGAATCTTTCAAACGCTGAGTGTCCAGGCATCTCGTAAACTCTGGACCTTGATTTCGGCTCTTTTCTTCTTCTATTAGGAGAGGGGGATTTTTGCGGGCGTTCGTCCTTGGCTCCTTGGCCCCTCCTTTTCGCATAAAAAGTTTCCATTCTGTAGTTTGGTTTACGTATTAAATCTCTGGGGAGTCGAATGTCATAGAGTAATTATGATGAATTTGATGGGGTTGATTGTTCTTTGAATGACTGATGTCTGTTGACTTTTATTGATAACTTGGAACATATTGACAACAACAGTGAATTTGTCCAAGTCATTTAGCTTTAAAATATTTAGCTCTTTAAACATTGGGGGAAGTATGAGTTTGTCTCTTGTCATTACTCGAGAGAGTTCGCAGATATTTTTTTATGAATTACTTCCAAAAGATGTTTTATATATTACTTTGAGCCGCCCCATGCTGTAATGCAATCTAATAAATGTGAATGGATCAAGGAATAATTTAGGGTAAGGAGTACGTTTTGAGGAAAGGTCTTTTTTAGTTTAAATATGAAGAAAAATCTTGATATTTTGGATTTGATTTGGTTAGTTTTTCTTTTAAATTAATGCCAAGTACTTTAACTTTATTCACCCTCGCAAGAGTAGTATTCCCAATTTTTATTTGACAGTTTGTATTCATATATTTTGTGATAATAATCATATAAAATGACTTTGTCAGGTTCAGTCATAGTTTATATATATATATATATATATATATATTAGTGATGTAGGTCACATCCGCATCCGCATCAGCGGAACATCCGCACATTTTCTCGCATCCGCATCCGCATCCGCATCCGCACTTTGGACTGCGGATGTCGTGCTGATGTGGACCGTTGAGATAAAATGTCATTAATAAGCGGAAATTATCAAATTCTACTATATTAATAGAACTAGTTCATTGTGCGCAAAAGTGATGCAAGCGACAAGACGAGAGGCTGTTCTTGTATGAAGTTACTCTCTTGCAACCTACTTAGATCCACGTTACAAAGCTAAGTTATTTTCACCTAGTACATTAGAACGAGTTAAATCATCACTTGGCAAATCAGTTGAAGAGCTTCAATCTCTTGAATCTGTCGCTTCGCCACCCACCAAAAGAATAAAAGTTTCAGTGACAGAACCAACACCTTCAACAAGCAAATCTATCACAGAATCTGTCTCTCAGTTTCTTGAGTCAAGCAGCAATGACGAGACCTACGCGATGTCAAAGATGTAGTAAAAATGATCGAGAGCTATCCCAAGAAAAACGCCTGGCTGCATGTGACAATCCTATTAGTTGGTGGAAAAATACGCAGAATATCTATCCATACTTGAGTAAACTTGCAAGGAAACATTTAGCCTGTCCTCCAACAAACGTACCAAGCGAGAGATTATTTAGCAGTGCTGGATTAATATATGATGAAAAGAGAAACAGACTGGCAGCAGAAAAGGCAGAAAAATTAATGTTCCTTAAGCATAACCTTCCTATAATTAAGTTTGAACATTAAACGATGAACATCTTAGTTTACTTTATTTTAATTACTCATTTATAAATATGCCTAATAAACTTTAAACTTAATATAAATAGTTATCAAGCTAATTAAAGATCTCTTTCTATAAGGGTGGAGTTGGGGAAAGAGGTCGGTGGGGTGCATTTGAGTTGGGTTCACGTCCCGCATCCTGGTAACACAATTATGGTTTCTAATTGTGGCTGAAACTCAACAAAATATAACGAATTTATTTGCAGACGAATTCACTAATCGATTTCTATATTAGTTAGATGCTTGATATTATTTTATATGTTCAGAGAAAAGTACAGCAATTATTGTACAATTAATCAATTATACTACATTATAGCTACAGCTCTCTCTATATAATAAATTATTATATACGTTAAACACAACAAATCTCGAATATATCCTAAAAAAAACGAAAATGTAGACATCCGCATCCGTATCCGCAACCGCGGATGTTGAAATCAACATCCTCATCCGCATCCGCATCCGCGGATGTGAAAAAAATGACATCCGCTACATCACTAATATATATATATATTGTTGTAAAGCAAGAACTTGTCCATAATTAGATTGTAGAAATGAAAGTTACAAAATTATATAATTATAAAAACTTAAAATTAAAAATTATAGAATTATAAGATCTTAAAATTAACATTTATAAAATTTGAAGGCCTATGAAAATTACAAAATTACAAAATTATAAGATTATAAAATTGCAAGGCAGCATAACTTTATAAAAATTTATATTTTTCTTTAATTATATAAAAGCAGTGATAGACTTACCTAACAAACAGTTTATACTAATGGCAATTAGGTACATTTTATTCTATGACGTCAGATGCTGCCGAAAGTTGTCGAAATGATGCTCAGTACGAATGGGCACTCTTTGTCTTTCCTGGCACTTACTGGCATATATTATACTGTCTCATACATAATAGAAATAAATAAATTTTCCTTTTTTGAGTTTTAATAATATGTCAAAGATTTATTTTCTGTATTTTCACGGGGATTCTTTAATAAATAGATTTGGTTTGATTTTTATTATTGCAATTCTTATTTCTGATTTTCAAAGTCGGTCACTCAGTTTGAATTTTATAATTATATTATAATTTTATAATTATTTTATAATTTTATAATTTTTTTTAATTTTATAATTATTTTATAATTATAATTCACTTATCAAGTAAGTGAAAGGTCTATCAAATGGTTTAGTTACGGATTGGTGGTGACAAAAAACAAATAAGTGTATTAAAAAATCCTAAATTTCCTGTGTAATACTAATTTTATATATATAAATTAAACAGGAATAATAATAATCATAATAAAAAGCCACATATATATATATTATGCAAACCCACAAGGAAAAAGAAAAATGATTCCAAGTCCTTTCGTGTATTCAGAAGTACACCTCGTCAGGCCTTGGAATCATTTTTCTTTTTCCTTGTGGGTTTGCATCATTCATTTATTTCACGTGTTTAATTGTGAAATTTATCCCATATATACAGTATATATGGCTTCTTTTCTGGGCAAACACACCGGAACGGCGTTCTGGTACTTTTCATTTTCAACATGCAGACGAAACTTTCTGGTTTTTGTTTTCATTCCGATATGATTTTGTTTAGGGGGGGGGGGTATATGACAAAATTTTCGGAATAGAAAAGACACCCTTTTTTGAGGATTGGGATGGTTACGGTGTAGTATGAGGCAACAAATTAAATTCTTGATTATTTACAAATTTTTATTTCGAAATTCGGAAGCAAACATATTGAAATGGATGAAATACGTTGTGACAAGCGAGTCGGGAAAGAGAGAGAGAGAGAGAGAGAGAGAGAGAGAGAGAGAGAGAGAGAGACAAACAGACAGACTGACAGACAGACAGAAAGAAGAATGTTATGTAGATATAAAACTAACATCTTTATTCTCAATTGGATAAAATATATTTAACTTCCCTTTTATAAAAGTTATATCGACCTACAAACGAAATTACGTTGCGAAATTGTATAGTCTTGGAGTTTTACACCAACCTAAACTTTTTGGACAACCTTTTACTAATAAACAAACTTTGATAATTATAATATACAACTTGACTTTCAGTATATTATTATTATTATTATATTTTTCGACCTTTTAATATAAAAGAAATTATATCAAAAGTTGGCGTTAAGAATTGGCCATTTATATTTTCCTATAATATCACCACTTCGGATTGTCATCCAAGGAAGGAGTTTCATCATCGAATTTTACAGAGTTCCGTTTTGCTAATGGATGAAAATACTTGTGCAAATTGGATTAAGTGTCCTTTGAGAAGAGCAATTTGGAAAGTGTATCTTAAGTGAAAAGTCTAAATTAGCAATATTTAATCTTGGAAGATTCGTTCTTTACGTTATTTCTTTTTTCAAAAAATTAAAAATATTTTTATAAAATTTACATTTGACGAATCAATGAAGGATAAAAGGTTATTTTTTTCTCTTTTACGTTCTTAATAAATGTCTTCGAAAGTTATATGATAAAGGGGAATTACGGCTTTACTCGGGATCTGAACTCCTATCCCACTAAGAAAAACTCAGAGATGTATCTTCATCGCTGAAATCTGAAGTCTGTGCCAGGATTCGAGCCCAGGATCTTCATCGATGGAAGATATTTTAGCATCAACGTTTTATATACGTATATAACCTTTGGTTAGCTTCCGCCCGAATTGTTCATTCTGACGAAGGTCAAGCTTTTCATTCCACCTTAGACCTACAGTTTAACGTGGAATCCGAACCACGCCCCATCAGCAGCCCAGCGTCTTAACCACTAGGCCACCTAGGGTACCCATTTATCTACCAACCACTTTCTTTATTGTGTGCAAGGATGAACAGCTGGGTTTTGCTGCGCGCCGGCTGCCGTCGGGTCTCGAACCCGGGGCCGACAGATTCGTAGTCAGCGACGCTAACCACTACACCACCATGTGTGTGTGTGTGTGTGTGTGTGTGTTACACACAGACCATGCATGAAACAAGAACCTCTTCTGTGAAAATTAAATTCACTATAGTCCGAATAAGTAATGGTAAATGACAAGTACTATAGTTTTTCTTTTTCATGCCCAACGTAGGCAATGGGTCACTAGCAGAGAGGCCCCAAAATATCTTAGCAGATAGCTGGTGAAGGAAGCTATATTTTGGGACCTCTTCGCTAGTGACCCGTTGCCCACGTTGGGTTTCTATCATGAAAAAGGAAAACTTTAGTATTTGTCATTTAGTTCTTTGTTCCATGCACGGTCTGTGTTTAACATAAAAGTTTCTCAGGGGAGAATTCTGAGTTGTAGCAGTAAAGAAAAAATTTGTCTTCAAACAATGAACGTATGACTTCTTAACTTAATCTAAATTTACTCCTACAGTTGTTACGGACTGAAGATCGTCTGGTGTATTAGTCCAACATAGCTAAATGTCAAAAAAATAATTAATTTTAAAATTATGGTTTATGGGAGCATTAAGAGGCGTAAGTTAAATTACAAAACCCTGTTAAAAGTTGTAGTTTAAGGTTCTATTGATATACTCGCCTCATGGCAATAATATTCGAGCATTCTGATAAATTTGTATGGATATACATATTAATATTTTTTCTATGTAAAATGTGTCCTTGAGGCGAAGGCAATTCTTTTTATTATTTTTTGAATGACAGCATGAGTGGCAAATATGGTGTGGTCTGTTTAACGTCCTCTTCTACCTTCAAGGATTGTGAATGCAAATAACGAAGGAGGAGATTATAGACACCAATCGACCAGGGAAGTACTCCGGGGGGACGTTAGACAGAAGGCAAGGAGTGCTGAAATTCCCGTTTCTCCTGTTGCTGTCCTCTTTTAGCTGATCGTTTTCCGTGTCTCATTTTTTTTTGGAGGGGGGGGGGGGTTTATATGACAAATTTTCGGAATAGAAAAGACACTCTGTGAGTAGTTCAGCATGTTCTCAAACACACACTTCTCCCCCTATTCTTCACTACACACGCGTGCATTTCACACACTACACAATCTTTCCAAAGTTTCTAAAAAAAAAAAAAAACATCGTGAGCCTCGGAAACCTTGATTTTCTCTCTCTCTCTCTCTCTCTCTCCTCTCTCTCTCTCTCTCTCTCTCTCTCTCTCTTATAAAGGGGGGCATTTTTGCGGACACCCGCCCTTGGCTCCACCTTTCTACATAAAAATAAATCAAAAATAACAGTAAGGCGATGATGTGTGAAAGAGATGATAATACAAGGTGTGGAATAGTTGTAAATGGAGTAATGCTGCATGCGGTGTATAATTTTAAGTATTTGGGAAGTCTATTAAGCAAGAATGGCACGTGTGAAAATGAAATGAATGAAAGAATTCAAGCAGAAAGAAGAATGTATGTGGCTGCGAAAGCAATGGATTAGGAAGAAACAGTCGTCTGCGAATGACGTAAGAGGAATACATAAAAGGATTCTTATACCAACTTTGTTGTATGGTGCGTGAGAAGACTGGGATAGGATGAGAGCGGTTGAAATTACTAATCTGAAATGTATAGTGGGAGTAAGGAGGACTGACAGAGTGAGAAATAAAGAGGTGACGTGGCTTGGTCATGTGGAGAGGATGGCTAAGAATCGTATGACAAAAAAGATATACATGACAGAATGACAAGGTAGGCGTAGGAAGAGAAGACCGAGAAAAAGGTAAACGAATGGCGAGAAAGAATATCTGTTTCTAAAAGAGGTATGGAGTGGAACGAGATAATAAGAATAGTAAGAGAGAGGGATATATTAAAGGGTGAATATGAAGTGGTATATTAACGTTTAACAACCCCGGCTTAAGCTTCTGCTTCCTTATATGAAGGTGAAAACGGATGTAAGACGAGGTGGCAGCAGCTTGGTTCTTCCGATGACCCAAAGCAGGGATGAAAAGGAAGCCTTCCCCGAATATTGGGAAACCAAAGGCTGAAGTAATGAAATTTTAT
>JAJOZX010009928.1:0-40518 GCA_023014485.1 Bathynomus jamesi | reverse complement strand
TAACCAACAAGGACCACCTTCGTTGGATTGTCCAAAGTGCATTCATCCTAAAAGTCGCCAGCGGGCTATGGCCCGCGAACCCGCGCGACATATGCACATCCCACATTATGCAAAACGCATTACACAAGTGGATACTGCAAATTTGATAAGAAATGCATGTTCCACCATCTTCCGGTCTGCAACACTTATGAAAGATATGGGAGATGCAAATACGAAAAAAAATGCCGATACCACCACCCTCAAAGGAACGCAACGAGGGAAAAAAAAACGAACATCAAAGAAGAGTGCCAATTTTTTAGACGCAGCCAACACATTTCAGCTGCTAAATACTATTCAGCAATTACAAAACCAGCTGACAAATATAAATATAGGAATCCGAGAGCCGGACAGAAGGTACGAACAAAGGCACTTCATGCGTTATCGGGACAACAGGTACCGACAAAGATAAAAAGAGGTAAGTTCTCGGAGGACCACAAGGCAACGAAACCGGCACCCCCATTGGAAAACAAATCGGAGCCACCTGTATACGAAAAAGAAAGAAAAAATAAAAATAATCCTAGCCAACATACAGGGCCTTAAATCAAACCATTCCGCGAACAAAGTTGTATATCTGAAAGGACTCGTGCAAGAAACCAGAGCAGACTTTGCTTGCCTCATGGAAACTCATCTAAGGACTGCCACGCGAACTGTGAAAATTGTGAGTCCTGTATTGATAAAAAGGAAATACAAATTGACAACTATAACATCTTCCGAGCCGACAGAACAGTGAGACGTAAAGGAGGATGTGCTATTTACACACGCGAAAGGCACATAGCGGAAATGGCTATAAGTACCTCAAACAACTACGTAGAATGTGTAGCAGCAAAAATTTAAAAATTCAATATGGTACTAATTGTAATGTACAGACCCCCAAACACGCCAACCTCAAAATTTTCAGATTCCATTACAGATGTAAGAAACTTGGCAAAAGATTTACACTCTCCAACCCCAAATATTTCTCTCTGTGGTGATTTTAATTTCCCATTCATGAAATATAAAAGGATAGGAAAAAATATATGTATACACCAGGACAATGGGGGCACACGAGAAGACCAGGAGCAGGTAAAAATGCTACTAGCTCTAGCTGATGAATTTATGTTAACGCAAGAAATAACAGAAAACACAAGAAAAAACAACTGCCTAGATTTGGTATTCATAAACAACAGTAATCTAATTGATAATGTAGAAATATCCCCAACTATGATATCGGACCACAACATCATTGAAATAACTAATATAAAGGCAACAGAAAGGAAAGAACACGCACAACAGAAAGAAGCAAGTTCGAAATTTTTAATTTTCACTCCAAAGCTATAAACTGGGAAGATGTGACATCCAGCATGGAAGTAATAGATTGGAAAACCATTTTCGAGGCCAAGACAACGGAGGAGATGCTAATGACGTTAGAGGAGAAGACGTTAGAAATTGTGGAAAAACATGTCCCAAAGATACAACAAAGAGGAAAGAGAAGCAGGTTCTAAAGACAAAAGAGGGCATTGTTCCGAAAGAGAAAAAGAGTGACTGCAAAATTAAGTAATTGTAAAGATAACAACAACAGAAAAATATTAAATGATAAACTACAAAGTATCGATGTCGTCATACAGGAACTAATCGAGAAGCATACAGAAAAAGAAGATGACGCTATAGAAGCGATAAAGGCTAACTCAAAGTACTTCTATAATTTCGCAAGAAGAAAGTCGAAAACCCATGCGACTATCGGACCTTTAAAAAATAAGAACAGTAATTTATCTGATGATCTAACAGAAGTATCTGAAATATTAAGAGCTCAGTACGAATCATCTTTCAGTATCCCAAAAACTGACAAATTGATATGCGATAGAAACGCGTTCTTTGAAGAAGAACCACAAGGGGAAAGTATAACGGATTTCGACTTTACGACGGATGATATTACACAAGCCATAAGGAAACTAAAAACACACTCAGCGGTAGGACCGGATAAATGGAATGCCACACTGATCAAAAACTGCAAGAATGCAATCACTGAGCCCCTATACTGGATATGGAGACGATCACTAGACACGGGAGAAATACCGGGCATCCTGAAGAGCGCGAACATAGTCCCAATATATAAAGGAGGAGATCGATCCGAGGCCAAAACTATAGGCCAGTATCGCTTAAATCCCATCTCACTAAAATATTTGAAAGAATAGTTAGACAGAAAATCTATGACTTTTTGGAAACTCAGAAAAAATTCAATGATAACCAACACGGGTTTCGGTCAGGCAGATCATGCCTATCACAACTAATGGAACACTACGACAACATTACTGGTTCACTTGAAAGTAATGAAAACTATGATGTACTATACACAGACTTTGCTAAAGCGTTCGACAAGTGTGACCACGGAATCATAATACATAAACTGAAATATATGGGAATAACAGGAAAAGTAGGGAAATGGATATATAATTTCCTTAGTGAGCGGCGGCAAGTCGTTACAGTACAAGGAGTATCTTCATCAGAATCAGAGGTACTCAGCTCGGTACCACAAGGAACAATATTAGCTCCACTACTCTTCATAATCATGCTAACTGACATAGATGAGGACATTAACAGAGACAGCACAGTAACATCCTTTGCGGATGACACAAAGATTAGTAAAAATAAGAAACCCAGAAGACATAGGACTCTACAAACCGACATACCAGTGATGTAGCCGAGACCACCAAGTCCAAGACTATGACCGAGACCGAGACCTGATCCTGTGAGACCAAGATCGAGACCGAGATTAAAGGTTCGAGGTCGAGACCCTTAAAATTCGAGACCGAGATCGAGACCAAGCTCATGCCATTTCAATTTGTTTTACACTACTATGGAAATTAGACTATGTTAAGTATATTAATAAACTAATAACTACTTTCTCAGATGCAAAAAGTGTAGCCTATAAATTAACAAATGAATATATTATATATATATATATATATATATATATATATATATATTATATATATATATATATATATATATATATATATATATACATAGTTTTTATTTATTTATTTACTTCTTTTATATCTGTTACAGAAGGTTTAATGAACGTACCCACTACCCAGTTTGACTTGTGCATTTATTTAAAGCATGATAGGTGCTCATTACACTTAAGGAACATCAGCATGCTCAGAAGATCTGCTGAAGTTCGACTTCTGTGGGGCCTCATTATTATGCCTCCATGGCTAAATACACGCTCAATTGGAGCACTAGAGGCAGGCACTGTTAAAACAGTCATGGCAATATTGGCCAGTGATGAGAATTTATCCCTTTTCTGGTGCCAAAACTTTATTGGAGAGCAGTTGTCTAAAATATGAGATTCATCGATCTCTAAGAGGTACCGCCGCAACTGTTCCCTGCGGTTCAAAATCTTCCCAGTTTCAACGTTCTTCTGCTTGGACCGATAGCTTTGATATTGTTGAGTTATTCTATGCTTTATTGAATTTATCGTACTGTTTTCTTTATGCTGTATTTCTTGCATTATTTTTGTGTGAAGCATTTTATTTTTTTAAATACATATTGGATGGGAGGATAGTCGTTTTTATCACGCCACAGAGGTTGACACGCCGTTTGGCAACACTAAGTGGCCTTATAATATATACTTACAGTATATATATAATGTATAATTCTCTACTTAGTGTTTCCATTTTCAATAAAATTAATCTGATGGGGGCGGGGGGGACAAATTTTTTTGTAGTGCTAACCTAAAAAAATCCAGACCCACACCCCCCTGCAAGACAAACATGGCAACTCAAAACAGGGTGACTGATTAGTGAATACCTAGAGTCCCTTACTTTTACAAACTTTCATAAACATTCTGAATTGTGTCTGTTCAACCAACCCACCATCATGAGTATGCCAATAACATGTATTTTTCATTACGGTCTCGAGAGGTCTCGGGGAGAAAAACCGAGACCGCGTATGTCGAGACCGAGATCGAGACCGAGATCGAGATCGAGATCTGCAAATTGAATCGGTCTCGAGACCGAGACCGATCTCGAGACCTACATCACTGCGACATACACAGAATCTACAAGTGGACGGAAGACAACAATATGAAGTTTAACACCGAGAAATTTCAGCTATTACGGTACGGAAAAAGAGAAGACCTAAAATCCATGGAATATTATACCCCAAATGGACAGGAAATTCGGAGAAATCCCAGAGCAAAAGATTTAGGGGTTGTAATGACAGATGATGCGAAATTTGAAACACAAAATAAGATAGCAGTAAACAGAGCAAAGAGAATAACGGGTCAGATATTGAGAACCTTTAAACGAAGGGATAGGAATGTAATGATTCCTTTACTGAAAACCCTGATCATACTCAAATTGGAATATTGCTCGGTCCTAACATCCCATATAAAAAAGAAAACATTAGACAACTGGAAGGGATCCAAAGAAGCTTCACAGCCAAGATCAATGGGTGCAAAGAACTAAATTACTGGGAAAGGTTACGAGAACTAGACCTATATTCACTGGAAAGGAGAAGAGATACACCATTATTTACACTTGGAAAATAATGGAGAAACTAGTCCCTAATCTTACTCTGAATCCTATAACTCCCCAAACAACGGTGGAAAGTAGAAGCGGTAGACCGTGTCGTATTCCCAAATTGAAGGCGAGACAGGGAACATCCTTAACCCTGAAAGAAAATAGTTTTGTAGTGAGAGGACCAAAACTGTTTAATCAGTTGCCCAAAGACCTAAGAAACACGAAGGGAGTTGCAGTGGACATCTTCAAAAGAAGACTAGACGCCTGGCTCAGAACAATCCCCGATGAGCCGGGCGTACCTGGCTATGTGAGGTGGAGAGCGCAAGAATTCAACTCACTACTTCACCAGGCCAACTCGAGGGGAGGGGCGACAAGCTTGACCTTCGCGAAATGAGAAATCATCGCGCGAAACCTTTGTAAGGTTGTAAGGTATATATATATATATATATATATATATATATATATATTATATAAGTGGTAACACGTTTTGCTTGAAATCTCAATCTTTAAAAGTTGAAATAAAGTGAAATATCGCATATTGTAAAGTATGTAAAAATTCAATATTTGAGAAGTTGTTGGATGGCTATAAAGTGACAACAGTAGTTTTTTAAGTCGTAAAGTTTTGGCGTTTTATCTCTCTCTCTCTCTCTCTCTCTCTCTCTCTCTCTCTCTCTCTCTCAAGTCGGACTACTCTTTGTTGGGCAGTAATATCGAGGTGACTGATTTAGAAAAGGACTTGGGTGTGCTAATTAGCAGCGACCTTAAGTTTACGAAACAGTGTGTAGAGGTGGAAAAGAAAGCCCAGAAACTATTGGGTTATATCAGGAGGCAATTTCAGTTTCGGAACAAGGAGATTGTGCTCTCACTGTACAATTCCCTTGTTCGGCCGTACCTGGAGTATGCTGTGCAGTTCTGGTCGCCCACCCTCAGGAAAGATATTGAGAGGCTGGAGCGAGTGCAGGCGAGGGCCACAAAGTTAATCCCTTCCGTTAGGCATATGGGCTACAATCGACGGTTACGCGCCCTGAACTTGTTTTCGCTTGAAACTCGGAGGCTGCGCGGTCAACTGATCGAGGTTTTCAAGCTCTTACGCGGGTTCAACGATGTCGATTTTAGAAGTATGTTTAGTTTAAATGATAACCCAACTCGCAACAATGGTTGGAAGTTGGATTTGAAACGGTTTAGGACTAGTGTGTGTGGGAATTACTTTACGTATAAGATCTGTGACACATGGAACAGGTTACCTTCGGAAGTTGTGAACAGTTCCTCTGTGGATCAGTTCAAGAAAAGGGTAGACGAAATCTTGCACACTATTTGAGTGTGTAAAGACATTTAGGACCTCAGTCTGCGGAAATTTCTTTTCCTATAAAATAGTTAATATCTGGAACCAACTTCCCTCAGAGGTTGTTTCCAGTCAAAGTGTAAATCTGTTTAAAAATAGGCTAGACAAAGTACTGAACACACTCATAGTTTAAGATTAAAACCTCAGAAAACTCTGCAGGAGTTCGCTTGCTCGGTGTCTCTGTGAGCAAGCTAAATATAGAGCTATTTATATATTCTCCACTTTCCTGTAAAATTTCCTTGGCTACTTTTCCAGGGTCAAGGTATTTTCTTCAACCTTTTTCCGTACCTGCCTCTGGCAGGGAGGGAGCGGAGGGTGGGGAGAGAGCCTTCTACTTTTCTATCCAGTTTTCTACTACTGCTAGGATAGTTGAAAGAAAAATAAACTTCCACAAAATTTTCCCTGGCACCCGTTGCCATTGGTACCTCCTCGGTATGGGCCGCAAGGCCTTTTGAGGTCCTTCTTTTCCTTGTAACTCCTTGTAACTCTCTTCTCTCTCTCTCTCTCTCTCTCTCTCTCTCTCTCTCTCTCTCTCATAAAAATAGTTCCACTCGATTTAACAAATTACTCATTTGAAATAGTGTTCAGGAATTTTGTTCTCTTTCCCCGTGTCCTATAGAGTTATCCCTGTCGGGAAGAATAAATAATAATAATGATAATAATAATAATATAATAATAACAATTGGAAATTTAAAGGCCATAAAATTCGTCTGAGGAAAATCAAAGCGAAAGAAAGCCAAATAAAGCACCCAAAATTGAATTAGGTTTGGTATAAATTTCAAATCTTGGCACATAAGTGGAAAAATCTATAATAACAGTGGCAAAATTCGATAGATATTTGTCATACGCTTAATATGTACCCTTAACAACCTCATTCAACCATTTTGGGTGGTGTTATAGAACGATTTGAAATCTTTAGAAACTGCACTGACTTCATTACATTACGTATAGAAAACATGAAGTCACTCGGACCTAACGAGGTTATTCGGGTCATATACGATCTGGAGTTACATTTTATAGTGATATTTTACAAAATATTAATTTCGAGTCAGCTAAGTAACCTTAAACTATTTAGGAACTACCAAAAGAATCTACATAACATTATTTACACTATTTACAAATTGTCTCATCTACGAAAGCGTCCAATTTTTTCATAAAACTAACCAAGGAGCAATTACCGGGTGTGGGTGTGTATAAAGTAACGCGAGTGAAGCGACAAATACGATTTGAATTATTATTATATTTACTTGATAGTAAAGTTTATAAGAGGTGTTGAAAATGTTTTACGAGTTAAAAAACAAGTTAAAACTAGTTTAAACCAGTTCAAATCGAATTTGTCTCTTCACTCGCGTTACTTTATACACACCCTGTACTTAACATTTCATTTGCCTTGTTTCAAGTCTAACCAGTTTCCCTGCATCTCATAACTAGGCTGACCATACGTACCGTTTTGAATGGGACAGTACTACGTCTACCTAAATTTTTGTATGGGTTCTGTCACTGAAGAATAATTGTAAGCTCAATATGTTTATGTACTTACTTTTTCATGAATACAGAATATTACATAACCCCGTCCCTTTTTTGCCATCCCAATGTCCCGTTTTTGTCTCAAGGAAATATGGTCAGCCTACTCAGTACTCAAAACTAAAGTTTGCATTATTTCTGCCAAAACTGAGGACTTTGCATTTTTAACAATAAACTCCATCTGCCATTTACTAGCACAGGCAACTAATCTAACTTTTTGCAGTTATAAGAATTTTCTATATTTGTAATTGGAGCAACTACTTTTGTATTACCTGCAAATTTAGATATTCTACTCCCTAATCCCTTTTCTAAATCATTCAGATATACAATAAAAAGTAATGGACCTAACACTGATCCCTGTGGTACTCCACCTTTTCGTTTCCTGCCACCCTGATTCATGATCAAGTATTTGTGGTGGTTCCCTATATATACCCCGCAAGGGGGTTCTAAGCTCGTGCTCTTGAGTGCTCTTTGTGCTCGTTTGTACGTGCTTGTTCCTAGAGGTTTCACGTGCGCCATCACGGCCCTAGCACCCAAGGATGATGGGGCTCGACCCTGCAGTCCTTGGTCTTTTTCCACTTCGATTGTCCCCTCCACCCTTTCTTTTTCCTCTGTCTTTCCTCTCACTTTTTCTTTGTTTTTCCGCCGAGATATGCCCTTTTAAATAGAGGCGAATCGGTTCTTCCCGAACTTAAAAAATATATATATATATATATATTATATATATAGGGTGTTTCAGAAGTCGTACACTATAAGCTTTATTCAGATTTACGAGGTTTACAAGTCGAAATGGTTTATAAGTGATGTTTAATTACAATATATGTTCGATAATGTTCGAATAATAAAATGAATAGTATGTACAATTAATCAAAAAGCTATCTTAAAATAATTAAATTGAATGAAGCTATATTAGCCAATGGTGCGCGACTTCTGAGACACCATTGGCTAATGTAGCTTCATTCAATTTAATTATTTTAGGATAGCCTTTTTATTAATTGTACATACTATTAATTTTATTACTCGAACATTATCGAACATATATTGTAATTAAACATCACTTATAAACCATTTCGACTCATAAACCTCATAAATGTGAATATAGCCTATGGTGCGCAACTTCTGAGACACCCTATATATATGGAACAAGGAAATCTGGGAAAATTAAATCCACTATGGTCCGAATAAGTAAAGGTAAATGAATAACAAATACTATAGTTTTTCTTTTTCATGATGAAAGCCCAACGTGGGGAACGGGTGACTCGCAAAGAGGCCCCAAAATATAGCTTTCCTCACCAGCTATCTTACATACTCATAAAAATATACAGATGTTTTAAATTGAAAGTATTGTGATTATTATAATTTGTAAACTCAGGAATTCAAAAGAATTCTGAAATAAATAAAGAAATATTGAATTGGTATTCAAGTAAAATAAATATAAAAGTGTTACCCCTTAATAAAATTTAAATTCATTGTAAAATAAGAACTAATTAATTTACAAAAGAACTCTCTACTATTTTTTAATTTGAATGCGTTTGGAAATTTTAATATAACTGCATTTTCTCTTGCTATAATTCTTAACCAGTTACACTTCAAGCGGTTCACCTTATCCAGAAGCAGAAACGATTATCATTGGGTTTTGCCCTTTCTTCTACTACTTCTTTCACCACCTTTTTCTACAAAAAAAAAAAAAAATGGTGTCAATAATCCAGCAGGGTTGAAAGCACCTTAAACAGAAAAAACAAACAAACAGAAGCAGAAAATGCACATTCACGCCCGTGAAATTTCCTTCGGGAAGTCAAAGAAAAAAATGGTGTCAATAATCCAGTAGGGTCGAAGCACCTTAAGCAGAAGAGCACTCAAACTTAAAGAAATTAAGTAATTTTAAAGTGAATCTCCATATTCTATTAAATGCGAGGTTGTTTTGTGTTAAGGTCTATACTCCATATATAATATGAAATTTAAAAACCATCATGATTTTCACGTACGTTGTCACTAACCTTAAAAAATCCGTTGCTTCCAATGTAGCACCGTATATTTTCCTGATTCAAATTTTGTAGTCATATACTGTATTTCATTAATTAAATTTATTGGTGAACTTCTAATAACTTGGCACCTACCCAAACTTGGGAATATTGCTGCATATTTTGGCTACTTTATCTATCACGACTGCGACAAGCGACCGCTCATTCAGTTGCCTAAGGGACCATTCAAAAATTATGTAATGCTTTTTTCCACCAAAATTTATAACCCCCAAACCCCCATAACACTCTGTTACACCTATCCAACCACCACCTAAAAAATTATGTACATCAGCACTAAACTCCGCCCCCTCACATTGCCCTATAACATACAAACAAATAAAACATCTTTATTGCGGATCATTCACAATCCATAGCCACTTAACCTAACATACAAGTACGATCTTACAAAAATAAGGCTAACATAGCCACTTAACCTAGCATACTGGCATATTGTTTGATTAATTATCTGACAATTTTATGTATATTGTTATTACAGGAGACCTCTTATAACACTTATTATAACATAGCCACTTACTATAACACTTATTATAACACAACTTAATATGCATATATAATATTTGCTACATTACAAAAATAAGGTATTGTAAACCAGCAGTTGTCTGAACCAAGACTGCCATATAGGTGAGAGGTACACAGTATCTGAAGACAGGACATTGTACAGTGTACACTAACACATTAAAGCTGTTTTGGACCCTAGTAATGAAATTATATATATTCTTCCGGATTAACATTTGGCTGGTAGGTAGGTTACGCGTAGTAAACAAAAACTGCACTGCACCATTTTGGCTCCCTACATAGCATATGAAAAATATTATATAAGCAACAGAGTTTATTCATAGCAGTTTTGTATAGTTCCACTACAGATGGGATGTATACAATGCAGTACAGTAAGTTCTAAACAGATAAATTTTAACTGATTCTGAACACATACCAAATTTCCTTACTAGCGTGTTACCCTGTATATACAGCTTTTTACGTTGCCTCTCATATCAAGTTCATCTCGCACCTGGTGAGTAATTACATGACCTAAGTATTTACATATGTCTTTGACAGGTATAATCTACCCACTCATTTCAAAAGACAGACATGATACATGTTTCAGTAGATTACACCTAAAAATCAAAATACAACTCTTTACCCCATTATAGGTGATGTAATTTTCTATACCATATTGTTCACATATCTCTAATAGTACTCTCAGTCCATGGGGAGAGGGTGACAGATCAACACGGTCATCAGCATACATTAAATGATTAATTTTGTCCTTTCCAATGACACAGCCAGTACGTGCAGTTTTTAGTTCATTGGTAAGGTCATCCATGTACAGTATATACAGAAAAGATGGGGTGATAATATATCTACTTGCCTAACACCATTAGTCACCTTAAAACCTGGTCATACAGTGCCTTTCCATCTTACAAACATGGTCTGCTCTGTATACCAGAATGCAAGTATCCTAAGTGTATATTTAGGTACCCCTCGACACAAGAGTTTTTTGAAAAGTTTGTGATGGTTAACTCTATCAAATGCTTTTGATGCATCCAAAAAACACGAATATACATGCTGTTTGACATCTTGTACTTTGGGACGGCTTCCTTTAGCATATAAATACACATGTCAGTACCATGTTTCACTCTAAAGCCAAACTGATTGTCATGTCTGCAAGTAAGTGCGTATCCTATTATAAATGACATATTCTAACACTTTAGAAAGTATACTGGCAAGTGCAATTGGCCTATAATTATTCTTATCACAGATACTAGCACCGTTATTTTTAACAACTGGCAACAATACAACTGACAAAATGGACTGTGACAAGCACCCATGTATCATACAGCTTGTGAAAACACATTGCAAGCATAGGTTATATAAGGGCTACAACATTTTAAATGTTCTGCTTGTCTGCTATCAAGGCCACAACTTTTGTTATCATCTAACCAGTGGTGTAGTGCTAAACAAAGAAGTGAGGGAACGCATTTTGAAAGTGTTTACTCAGATGCGGGGGGGACAATGGCGAGCGCGGCGAGCCCATACAGCTGGGGGGTCCGGGGGCATTGTAAGCCCCCCGGGAAATCTTTTGAAATCTGACCAATTTCAGGGATATTTTGAGGTCATATGCACTGGATATTAGGATATATTCCAAGGTTGAAGATGCAGTATTTCCAGTGTCATTAGATATACGACATCCAGTACGATCAATAAAAATAGCTAACAACTGGAATGATTAACTAAAAAAAGTTAACAACTGTTACGCCGTGGTGACTGTTTCACCAGATCTTTATAGGCTAGCATTGCCTCAGTCGAAGCTAAAAGAAATGAAACAGTTAATGATTCTTTCTCATATTTCTTCTAGGGGTGGGAATTAAAATTTCATGACGTTAGAGATTTGTAAGTTCGGATTTATTTGAAATAGTGAGGGAATGCCGTTCCGTCTACCAAAAGAAGTAAGGGAACGCCATTCCCACGCGTTCCCACAGCACTACACCACTGCATCTAACTCATGAATAGCCTGCCAGATTTCTGAGTCATTAATTAGTAGCTCCTCAGAGCGTGCTACCTTTAGGCATATATTAGTGTACCCCCCCCCCCCCCCCGAGACAATTAAATAGGGTTTCATAATGATTTTTCCACAGTTCTGCAAGGTTTTTTGCACCATGTAAGTAGTATAGCCGCAAAATGGGAGAGTGCAAGAATGTTGCAAGTGATGACGTAATGTTGCAAAGGGGGAGGGGGTGGGGGGTTGCAAAAAAAGAAAAAAGAAAGAAAAAAGAGTACTGGCCTTTGTTGCCAACCTAGGTTGCAAGGGGCATGCAACTTGGGGGCCTCCCCCAAGCTATTCCCCCCAAAGGGCCAGAGAGAAAGGAGGAGAGGTGTTCACCTGGCAGGAGCCAAGTGCATATTAAGACTTCAGCCGAGTAGGCGTTGTTTTATAGGCTCCTAATCAGCCAGAATCAGCCAGTTGGCTGAATCAGCCAGTTGACTGAGCCAAGGGGGGAGGGGTACACCTGAAGGAGAGACACCTGAAGAAGAGAGAGACGCCTGAAGGAGAGAGAGGCACCTGTAGGAGAGAGAGAGAGAGAGAGAGAGACGCCTGAAGGAGAGAGAGAGACACCTGTAGGAGAGAGAGACACCTGAAGGAGAGAGAGGAGTTCTCCCCCAAGTTATTTCGTTTTCCTAACCTAAGAGGCCACTAAGGGGTTTTACCAAAGGGCCTGAAAGAGAAGGACCAGAGGTCCTTGCTCGGCTGGGAGCCGAGCTGGAATGAGTCTTTCATCAACTTCTCGGTCTTTTATAAGCCTCTATTCTGGCTGAGTTGCCAGATAGCGCAATGTGTTCAGTTGCTGAGTTGTCAGATCGCACCATGTATGCAGATGCTGAGTTGCCACATCAAGCCATGTAATCGGGTGCTGATGTGCCAGATCGCACCATCAGATAGCGCCATGTATTCCAGAAATATTAATCATCCATTGTGTAACACAATATGACGGTAGTTATTCCAATTAAATTCTGTATATTAAATAAATACACACTCAATCTTTATTAATTGCATACCTTTCCATAATTCGAAAACTTCATAATAGAAAATAATTAATTTTATGGTTAACTAGTTTATTTCGTATACTATAATTATATATATACAGTCTTTTAAACAGCTTATGATTATATATATATATATAATATATAATATATATAGTGTTTCACTATAGATGTATAGATGTATATAGTGTTTAACGATTAGAATCAAATATAACATTAACTTGAACTTCAAGAAGTACCCACAAACAAATCTGTAGTGATGTTCTTCGGAAAGAGCTGCAATTCGGTTGCCAGATACCACTTTTTACCATTATTATGGTGAGTTGTCTCCAACTAAAAGATTTCGTTGTGAACAGCAACTCATAATGAGAGACCTTCCCCCCAATCCCTGATAAGTCTCCCTTCACTTCAAATGAAGAGAAATTATGAAACACACGCTTGTCTGTGCACAAAGCATATAAAAAACCATAATATATTTATATAGTTAATCAATCGAGCCCCATCTATATATAGATGTTTATAGTGTTTTACAATAGATGTATATAGTGTTTAACGATTAGCTCCATCAAATAAAGCATTTCAACAATGATTTCACTGTTTCAGAAAGATTTACGTATGACTTAAAAATATATTATTGATATGCCTAACTTAAGATCAGGATGCTTTTATAGTTTACAGCATCTTTTAAAAGTTTAACTCCCAAGTTATAAAGTAATTATCAACCGGATTGATTAAAAGTAAAGGCAACTTTCAATATATTTTAGTAATATAACAGAATTAACAAAGTTACCCAATAAATAATTCGTTAGACAGAAAATGAATTTTTATAAGGGATACCCAACTAATTATGACGCATATTAAATTAAAAAATAATAACAAACGTAAATAAAGCGTATATTAAATAATTTTTCGTTTTATTCTTTCCTTCTTATTGATAACTTATTTAAACTAATCTCTGTATATGTGCTTATTTAATCACAATGATTTAAGTTTAAAAGTAAAAACTGTTTTCTGTGAAAACATATGATGATAATTATTTTATTCTGTTCTTCGGAAAGAGCTTCAATTCGGTTGCCAGATACCACTTTTTACCATTATTATGGTGAGTTGTCTCCAACTAAAAGATTTCGTTGTGAACAGCAACTCATAATGAGAGACCTTCCCCCAATCCCTAAGTCTCCCTTCACTTCAATCCACTTTTTACCATTATTATGGTGAGTTGTCTCCAACTAAAAGATTTCGTTGTGACTCAATTTTCATTATAAACATTCGAATATCAGTGGGGAAAAACGAACGGAAATGAAAATTTATGAAACAATTCGACGATCGTCATTCCCCAAACCCGTATATATATATATATATATATATATATATATAATATCTAAGTTGTATCGAGATGAAAATTTACGAAACACACGAGTCTCTTTCCATGCGAAAAAAATTGAAACAATATGAAAATTTACGAAACAATTCAATTAAAAGTTGAAATTAACCAAAACACAATTCGCTAGAGGAAAGGAATTCCGAGAATCTGCCCAACTCGAATGACCATAATGACCTTTCTCCTAGACAGCTTGAACAAAACCTCTCTCGACTCCATTTCTTAGATATGCCAACAATTATATATATATATATATATATATATATATATATATATATATATATAATATATTAGGGTGGTCCAAATCCATAGGGGGAAATTTCAAAATTGTCTTAGTCTCCACAAGTGTGGTTTTTGTCCATTTAGTGTCCACATGGTCTGTGCAAAATTGCAGCGTGATTGGTGAATATTTAGAGGTCACCCCACTCTGAATATATATATTATATAATGTACTTTTTCTTCCGTAGGTCCGATGGCTCAAACTCGATCAATTCCAAAAGTTTGGCTTCTAGGGATGGCAACTAGAACTTTATCCACGTCAAGGCTCCCTACATGCCTTGACGCCCTCCTCTTGGGGCAATACCACCACATCAATCAAAAGCAAACCACCTCCGACATTCTGAACCAGGCATGCCAGAGGGTGATTGAAGTCTGGACCCGAGCGCGGATCCCAACTCAACGGATCGACTCCTGTGTCCGTAAGCTTTCAAAGCTTTTAGACCGCTACAAAACACTCAAGAAGCACAGGACCAGGCAACGTGCCAGCGATAGAATGAATGAAGACATCTTCAAAGCGGACATCCAGGAACTGTTTGACATTGCAACCAGTGATGCCATGAGCACAATCGTCAACGTTGAGGACCGAAATTTCCTGTCCATGCAGCGCAAGGACGTCAATTCTTGCAGCATGGCTGGCATTGATAAGGAAACGACTACACAAGAGGACAGAAAGCGATCCAGAATGGAGAAGGAAGCCAAGAGGAAGGCAAGGCATGAAGCAACACAGAAAGATTTGGAAGAAGCAGGAGTGTCATCAATTGATCTTTCCTCTTCTTCTTCTTCCCTTTTTTTGCAAGACGACGACGACTATAGACCATCGGTTCCGATTCCTTCTTCGTCTGAAGCTCCGGCACCAAAGCGTCCCAAGAACAAGGTTACGAACATTTTCCAATCTCCAGAAGTCATTGGAGCAATGGATCGCACCAATCTTTCTGACCGGAATGCTGTTTTCGTAACTGGAGCTGTATTACAGGCCGCGGGGCATGATCTGTCTGGGATGACGTGCTCTCGGAGCTCTATTCATCGCTACAGAGAAAGTGGGCGAGAACAGGCAGCTCGAGAAGACCTAGAATCATTCTCTCTAGAAGACCCTGTCCTTCTCCATTGGGACGGAAAGCTTCTCCCCGGCATTGAAGGGAAGAAGACGAATGTGCATCGGATAGCAATCCTTATAACATTCAATGGACAGGAGAAGCTGCTTGGTGTCCCAAAGATGAAACAAGGAACTGGAGAAGCACAGCCCAGGCATGCCTTCAAACTATGAAATTATGGAACGTGGAACAGCATGTGAGAGGTCTCGTCTTCGATACCACTGCGTCAAACACAGGTTTACATCGCGGAGCCTGTGTCAGGATTGAAGAAGCATTGGGTCACGAGCTAGTTTGGATCGGTTGTCGACATCATATACTTGAAGTCGTACTTGCTGATGTCTTTGCCTCAATATTTGGCTCAACAGGAAGTCCTGAAACAGGCCTTTTTAAGCGATTTCAAAAGGAATGGCCATCTCTCCCCCACGAAGCATTTGTCTCAGCATCGGACAGCTTGTTCGAGAACCCTCAACTCCAAGAGATGAGAAAAGAGATGCTCACTTACTTACCTAACGCTCTTCAGGCAAGCCAACCTCGTGACGACTACAAGGAGTTCCTTGAACTATCTTCTTTGCTCTTCCTGGGGGGAAAGACTGGTGGTCAACTCTTTATCCGAGCTCCGGGTCCCATGCACCACGCGAGATGGATGGCGAAGGCGATTTATGCGCTCAAAATCTACTTATTTCACTATCAATTCAAGCTCACAGCACGCGAAGAACGAAACGTGACTCAGCTGGCTTTATTTGTCAGTCTGATTTACGTCAAGTACTGGCATGAAGCGCCAATGGGGACACAAGCTCCTCTCAATGATCTCAAAATGCTGCATCTTCTGGAAAAATATCCACACGGAGGAGCTGCACAAGCGGCGAAGACAGCTCTAAGACGCCACCTGTGGTACTTGTCGGAGCATCTGATTGGACTGGCCTTCTTCGATAATAGGATCGATCCTGATACCAAAAGGAGAATGGTTCAACACCTCCAACATCCCCAAAAGAATGGCTGCCCCCGACGAATCGACATGGCGGAAGCTGGTGTTGAAAATGATGTGGCATCCTTCGTCACGAAAAGGACATTGACCCTCTTTGATGCCTTGAAAGTTGGAGGTAAGGAGGAAGCGCGCCAGTTACTTCAAAAAGATCCACGGGAATGGCCAAATGACAAGAACTACAGGGAACTTAGAGATCGCGCCTTAAAGATGAAAGTCGTCAATGATGCTGCCGAGCGAGGTATTGCTCTCGCACAACGCTACAATGACACTTTGACACGAAACGAGGACCAGAAGCAGTACCTCCTACAACTCGTAGCCGCCCACCGAAAACAGATACCAATACCATCCAAGGACTCTGATGCAGAAGAAATAATGAAGATACACCCATTATCATGTCCTATTGTCTTACTGTTTTCTTTCATATTCTTTGAGAACCAAAAAAAAATTTATTCAGTTGTCTATATATTTTCCCAAATTTCAAAAAGGGGGCAAGTGGGGCGACCCCTAAATATTAACCGAATAACGTGAAACTTTGCACAAATACTGTCCACACCAAGAGGCATAAAACCAACCTTGTGGAGAGAACTTAGTCGATGCTTTAACTTTTGGACCACCTAATATATATATTATAATATATATATATATATATTATATATATATTATATATATATATAGAGAGGAGAGAGAGAGAGAGAGAGAGAGAGAGAGTTTTGTTCAAATAACGGGATATGCTTGTATCTTTTGCCATTGTGTTCGAACACAATTGCTGCTTCGAAAAACAGTTGTTCGAATTATTCGACGTTATATTGAATTGGAAAGGTTTTCACCCCACCTTAGACCCACAGTTTAACATTAGAAAATTCTGAAACCTGACTCAGTGCCAAAAGTTTTATAAGAAACACCAAATAATTTTCGTTGTCCCCTAGCGCAATTGGAAAGGTTTTCACCCACCTTAGACCCACAGTTTAACATTAGAAAATTCTGAAACCTGACTCAGTGCCAAAAGTTTTATAAGAAACACCAAATAATTTTCGTCGTCCCCTAGCGCAATTGGAAAGGTTTTCACCCCACCTTAGACCCACAGTTTAACGTTGAAACCGAATGTTCTTTTAAAATATAATTAGGATATATTTCTTTATATCCTCTCGATTACATTAGTGACTAATGATGCGGGAAACTGAGTAAATATTTTCTCGAAAACTATGGGTGATAGAAAAATTCTGAAAGCATATTTGAATCAGTATCAAAACTTCTATACGAATCACCAAATAATTTTCAAAGGAGAATACGAGCATTAAATCTATTGGTGAAAATATATATATGTTACTCGTCCGGTCCCGTTATAGCGGATTGGTACACGTCATAGCTCCACCAGCTACATCGGCAGCCAATCACTACGAACATCTGGTCTTTTGGGGCGGAGCTTGGCGATTGTGCATATAAAACGGGATATTTTTCAGTTTGGAGTAACAGTAGCTATTTTCGCGTCAGTGAATAATCATTCCCTCCACCATGGACCTGTACGTCTCCCCAAACTTGTATGAAGAGAGTGATACTGCAGCATTAACGACAATTAGCCTTTTTAATATATCCATATATATCCATATATATATATGGATGGGGTGTAGTATCTCGTCAAATAGATACTCGCCATAAATGTCAATCAATGTTATTTTGTTACCCCATTATGCTAAAATCGAAATTTTATGGCATTCAATGTTATTCCTCGAACCAAAGATATCTTCACATAATGGGGATCTGTCTGTATACTCTGTATATGTTTTAAAAGCATTATTCCTTTAAGGTCCGATGAGGATTTGACACGTGTTATACAATCTTTTGAAGAATCTCGGAATACGGGGGATATACTGAACAGTCAACATGTCACACATCCTCCACCATGGACCTGTACGTCTCCCGGAATTGTATGAAGAACGTGATACTGCAGCATTAACCGCAATTAGTCTTTTCAATGCGATTGACCGTGGCGAATTATTTTCAACGCAAACCGTAGAAGATATTTGCAGTGACGCTCCTTACAATCCGACGCAAGGGACTACCATAGAAATGTAAGTGTCTATAATTAGAATTTATATATATATATATATATATATATATATATATATATATATATATATGGAGAGTTGTAGTATCTCGTCAAATAGATACTCGCCAAAAATGTCAATCAATGTTATTTGGTTATCCCCATTATGCTAAAATCGAAATTTTTATGGCATTCAATGTTATTCCTCGAACCAAAGATATCTTCACATAATGGGGATCTGTCTGTATACTCTGTATATGTTTTAAAAGCATTATTCCTTTAAGGTCCGATGAGGATTTGACACGTGTTATACAATCTTTTGAAGAATCTCGGAATAGGGAGGATATACTGATCAGTCAACAATGTCACACCGAAATAATGTAAGTGTTTTTCGATCTTTTCGGGATAAGAAGACACAATATATTTTCATAAATTTATTAAATGAAAGAAATCAGTACAATAAACAACTACAGAATATATCGTTACAAATATACGAACAAAAACATTATAATGTACAACGAGTACGTACAATTGGAAAACGGTTTTTTATCTGTCTGCATACCATTTCATCGTTTCGGCGAGTGTGACACGGGTCAAATAAATTTAAAAAATTTATAAATTCTTTATCATTTGACATATGCATGAGAAATGAGACGCAGTACATTCCGCAAACATTAGTAAAATATCCTAGCATGCGAAATGGGGTCCACACAACTTCGGGAATATGTAACTGAGCGAGAAATTTTACAATAATAGGGTCACTCCAGGGTTGAGTACCGAGTGAATCAAAATAGTACAGGCGCTGTCTATTTTTAAAATAGACAGCGATCCAGTGAATCCCTTCATTACCGATGATGTCTGTGTTCACAATAAGACTACCGCATTCTCGCGTACTTGGCAAACTCAATGTTTCATTCTTCGCAAACACGCCGATAAATTTGGAACGTGTGACTCGCTCCATTACTTTCTGAAGTGTAATAGCATCCATTTTAAAAGTCAGTGATAACGCTTCTAAATCTATCTACTTCTATTAGGGCTTGCGATTCGAGATATACTAGTACACTAATAGGAGCGTCTATAGGCTTGGCGAATTCCAGCCGCACTGAGATGTTTCCGCTCTGCTGAGGGGTTAAATGGGTATTTACGCTAGCAGATAAGTCAGGTGTAATGTCAAACGGATAAAGGTTAAATTGATCAATGAATTCTTCCTGCGTTACCCCATTACCAAGCTCATCACAATCACCTGCAATATGGGTCAGATTACTATAGGCTCTGGCACAAAGCGGTAACACAGCGTCTGATGAATAGTCCGTACCCATTGTTCCACCCAAAGCAGTGCCATTAACGTATAGAGTTATATTTTTAAGTCCGAAATTCTCGAATTTAAAGGCACTCTTTTTATATTTTCCATTCGCCGAAGCGTGGTCCTGCATGCCGATTAATATCCTTTTAGGAAGATTTCCCAGGGCAATGTTTTCTATCTGCTTCGATGCCAACCCTGCAGGAACCGTATATAGTTTGATCTGCACTCTGTTAATAGGATATTTCACTGTAGCGTTTAGTAAATTTTTCTCAATTTCTAGTTGTTTTGGTGAACTTAATTTCACTCGCCGTACGCGGAGGTGTGTGTCCATAATGTGAACCACAACGGGCTTTGCACCCTCTTCTTGATTCGCATCCAGATTTAAGCAGATCTCAGGACTCGTGCGGGTGAGCTTTATTTTCATATCCACCCCGTTCACAAGCAACTTCTCCTGGAAAGTGAAATGTGTGTGCAACCGTCCAAAACACTCGTATATTTTCTTTTTAGAATTTTTAAATTTGTCCTTTATACTATTTTCATCTTTAGTTTGATAATATCCCTCCGCACTTAAAAAGGTAGCCTTCGCTTCTTTGGAAAAGTTGAGGACATTTTCCAAATAGGCTCGTAGATGATAGTACCCCGTGCCTGCCGATATGTTGGTCTGATTTAAATATACGTCACACTGGTTGAATATGGCGTGCAGAAAGTTTGTTTCAGGGTATACAGCATATTTGTCATCGCAGACCGTTCCATCAGAATGGGCTATACGTAGCTTAGCGTACATGTGCACACAGCTTGGATCAAAAAAAGTAAGGACCTGAGCTGGGTATCACGAATTCTATAGGTGCACTGGGGAACTAATTGTGTTTAAAGGGTTAATTGTAATAAAGTCACTGTGCTCAATAGAAACTTGGGTTGGCGGGAGCTCAAAAAGGGACAGTTCCGATTTACAGGATTGTGAACTACATGGGTGGATGAAGCGTGCCATGGCGAAATAGTGACTCCTCTCTCGACAAGTGGTAAACAAACTATGATTCATGAGATCAATATCCTTAGCTTATATCAGTCAAAAAAGTGGTCAACCATAGGTTTCATTCGCTTACAGCACTTCTTTTTTGATAGCCTTTTACGTTTAATACCACGTGACCCCTTCTTCTTCCGGGAAGCCCTCTTCTTCTTCCCGCCACCACGCATTTTTCTCTTTGCATCTTTGATGATTTCGTCCCGTGTACGCTTTAAATGTTTTTTAGAGCTTCTTTAGGTTTAGCCCCGGCCAATATGTCTTCTGCAGTGTTAAGGCCTGATTGTAGCGCTTTCCTTCCAAGGTATCTGGCACCCCTCTTCAGCAAAGGAACAGCCGTACGTAGTATGGATGAAAAAATGGATCCAAGTCCACTACCGCGCTGGTATCGAATCCCTCGATAGACGGTGAAAGGCTTTCTATCCATTATAACTCAGTGCGTCGAAAGTGTAGCTTCACTGTTAAGCTCCCGTTACCGAATGGGAAGTTTTCACCCTCAATCGTTCTTATATATATTGTGATATTGGTTATTAAATTAGTTGCGACATTCACATAATGGGGTCTGTCATATGTAATACTCAAACTCCTTCCTCTATGGTTGAGGATGTGAGCAATGCGCAGCAGGCGTGCCTGGGTATCCCCAACAAACTGGTGCTCCACTATATTACTGTAAATATAGCACATGTCTGGGGACCTTTCAGCCAATTTCTCCATCTTCAATTGATACATTAATCTGGACAAGTCATGCTGTCTCGTGAAATGTGTCTCTTTGGAAGGCTGCGCTATAGCGGCCATTGGCTAGAATTTGGAACTTTCTATGGTCTTTAATACGTCTGTTAGTCTTTGATTTTAGGATTAGTGTATGTGCAGGGTTGTTTACGACTTCGTATACTAAATCATTCGTAAGGTTTGAGTTTCTTAAACTTACGTTTAAGCCTCTCACAACATCCTCGGCCGAACCATATTGACCCGGCCCTAGTCTTACTTCTGTACTGTAATACCGTGCAATCTTAGTCCGAGCGATGCGCATAGTTTCATCCATAGCTACCCCAGCTTTTTCACACTCGTCAATGTCTCTAAGAATCGTAAAAACGGTTTCTTTATGTTCAATATTTAAAAAGACGGTGTCCAGCTGAATTTCGCATATCCCCACCTCATACGAATCACGACCCAATTCAATGTGCCCATGGAGTTCTGTTACAAAGTTGGCTAGTGTGTTGTTAGGGTGTACAGACAGGGACGAGGAGGACGGGAGTGTGACGTAGAAATGGTTAGGAGCCATGTTGCATACTATTTAAGCTTCATTATTGCATCAGCTTTTATATAGGTGTTGAAGCTTTCTGGGTACCCTAGCCATTTCACCAGGTACATTTTTCTCCTTCCTGAACCTTTGCTTCCTAAAATTTTCTCAATTTTAAACACATTTTTTTCTAAATTAAACGCAACTTTCTGCAATTCCTCGCGGTAAAAGCCTCCTGAGATTTCTTCCCCATTCAAATCTTCAATGTAATACATCATTATCTCACCTTTAGGTCTCACAGCCCTAACTTTAAAAATCTCGCGTGTCCATCCTTGCTCAAAACCCTTTGCGAATTTATTCCCCGAACGCGACAGCCTTACATAATCATTGATTTTGAAGCGCGCAGAGTGTGGTGGTGGTGGTGGTGATCCATCTCTTCTCGGGAGCGTACCTCTTTCTAAAACTTCGTTAGGTGTTGTCCCAATCGTGCGATGGTGTGAGCGGTTGTAGGATGATGCCAATGATTCCAGAATGTCTAGAAATCTGTATGTGTTTTTATGTGTAAAATAACGGTGCATGCATTCCTTTATGGTGCGCTGAACTCTTTCAGCTAAAGAAGCCTTATGTATAGAATTGGTTGTGTAATAGCTGATATTAAACTCTGTCAACATGTTCTGAAAAGCACGGCCTATAAATTCCTTCCCCATATCCGTACAAAAATAGCCAGGAACCCTGTTTTCTTTTAACATTAGCGTTTTGGTGGCTTTAGCAACTGTTTCAGGTGATTTATTTTCAGAGGAACTAGCCACAGATATCTAGAGAATACGTCTATTATGAATAGAATGTAGCGGTAACCATCGTTATACACAGAATATCTTTGCATGTCTGTTAAATCTGCTTGCCAAATAGAATCAATGGAGGAAGCCGTTGTCTTGGCTGTTTTAAACCTTTTTCTCACAGGCTTATGAAGCGTATAAGCGTCCTGCTCCCTCAAAAATCTTTCAACATCTTTTTTTCCTACTCCGTAAACACTTCTGTACAGTCTATCTACGCCGCCGTAAGAGGATGGGGTAGAAATGTCATAATAGCGTTTAGTTAATACGTTAGCCATTTGCGTATTTTAGAGGCACGTGGGTAGGGTTGGTTTAACCTCTTCTTGCTCCTCTTCAAAGGTGTTACCGCCGGGGGTGACGACGCCTTCAATTGTGTCACAGGCGTTGCATGTTCCAAGTCTTTTAACCTGTTCAGATTTCCTATCAACGTTTTAGGGACATTTATTTGTTGTAGTCTTGCTTTAATATGCTTCCATCCTGATGGTGATGGCCTATCCCACTTTCTCACCAGATCATGGACAATGTCTACGATATTCGATCCCTGTACCTTTGATCCTTCCACAATGATCTCCCCTGTATCGGTCCATTGTACGGCGGGATCCTCATTCAATAGATTATAAAGACTTAAGCCTTTACTCCTCAATGTAAGTGGGAGGGTATTTCGATATGTTGTGTGGCTAATCTTTTTGGTTGGTCAGCTGTGTCGTCGAGCACAGATCCTATGTCGCCATCGTCCCCCGTGCTGTGCCTAATAACCACAGGAATCTCTGTAGGGCTCTTATAATTTTCGTACTCGTGAAGAAATTTCTGCAGAGCTTCTTGGTATAAGATTCTTTTCTCATCAGGTGTTTTTTCACTGTTTAATAGGGCTAACAATTCGCTTTCCATTCTTTTAAGTCTGCTTTTACGGGGATCTAGATACGTGTCTGGATTCCTTTGCAGTGAAGCGTACACCTCGTGGGGAATCACTACCACTTTCTTCATTATATTAATCTAGTCAGTAAAGGACCCAAAACTGAAAATAAGATGGGGAGAAATGACCCTCCTGTTTGTACAATAATTCGTTTTTTCTTCGCTACAGTTTGGCTTTTACGAGCGAGTGCACGTATTATGTTCTTGTAGCGGCGTAGGCGAGCCTTCTGATGGATTTTCATTGATACATTGCAATTTATAACGTTAAGACAGATTTCACAGATGCATTTTAAAAAGTCGGCATCGATATTTTTAATAAACATCT
Source organism: Bathynomus jamesi (assembly GCA_023014485.1). Classification (NCBI taxonomy): domain Eukaryota; kingdom Metazoa; phylum Arthropoda; class Malacostraca; order Isopoda; family Cirolanidae; genus Bathynomus; species Bathynomus jamesi. Next base: position 16,118 of record JAJOZX010009928.1, on the reverse strand, counting down.
GCTGCATTGCCCGGGCAGTCGATGATAGATTTTTATTAATTCACGGTATTTCTTTAGTCTCTTTGTCATTCTGGAATATACACCGTTTCAGGCTCGTTTGGAAATATATTCGTTCGCAGAAGCACTCTAAACGTGTTTCGCGGATGAAGGTCGCAAAGCAAATATCCGTAACGCGTGCTTGTAGCTTCTTTATAAACTTCCAAAAACTCCTTACGCTGATTCGGGAACATTTGATTGGCTAATACCCCAATTTGTGATACATCTCTACGTTGCGCGAATAAGACTAGATATTGCGTATTTAACGACACATCGCGCATGTATCTATTTTTGAAAAAATAGATTCTGATTGATGAAGAACACGCTTATGTTAAGATGGTGGGAGAATACTGTAAATGTCTCGGCAAACGTTTTATCCATCTCAACATGAGATCGTCAATTACAATGATTGTATGTTCATTTCCCTTTAACGAATTAACGTCATATACGCCTTTGTGGAACAAAATATCATCTTGGTACTCGTTGAACACTGATTGATACGTCGAATAGCACCATATAACTTTATGCACAAATTTCGAGAACATCTCTCCCTTTTCTTTAATGATTTTAAGCATAAATACAGTTTTACCACATCCTGTAGGTCCAGATATAATACATGTGGATGGACTCGTGAATCTGAATTTTTATACAGAGTCCATTTCTAACACGTCACACTCCTAAGTGGGTCATTTACAAAATATTACAAATTTTGAGTGCTGTTCCTTATATTTCTTCTCCCACAGAACCGTGAATGACGATGAGGTAGAGCATCCCATCATTACGGATGACCTCGACGACAGTGTAGTTGTGATCTCCTCCCCTGAACCCTCACCAGCGACACCGGTAACACGTCCAAAGCGGAGGTATGAGACCCCCGCGTCAGGTATAAAGCGACCGAAATACGCGCCTGTTGCAGCGGTAATAGATCCCCAACCCTCAACCTCTTACGCAACAACCCCCCCAGCAGCACCTAATATATCCCCTTATTCATCCGCCGCCCCCCGTTCTGTTAAGTCTACAATAATAGAGCCCCAACCATCAACCTCCTACGCAACAGGCCCCCCATCAGCAGCACCTTCCGCTAATATACCCCCTAATTCATCCACCGCCCCCCGTTCTGTTGAGGAAGATATAACGCTCGAATTGGTGCGCTCCGCAGCCCCCACCCCAGCCTTGACTAAAAATCGGTATAGAGTCAGGGTCGACCCTAGAGTCATGTATAGCAATGGTATTGAGCGCGGACTACGCCGGGTTGTAGAGCGTATTATAGAGTTTGCTCTTCAGAATCGTGACGAGCGTGAAGTCAGGACGAGTCTGTCCTTTGGATTCGGGTCAGATGACGGTGATGTAGACGATTATTGGGTGATAGTGCCATTTAGACGTTTGGCGGCTGAAGATGTAGAATATATATTAGGACGTATAATGCAAGCCGCCCAAAGTAGTATAGCCTTCAATATGGACAACTTCACGGTAAATATTGACCATGTATACCGTGTTGCGGGTCATAGTGCCATACCGTATACTCTTAACCTCAATTCTCAAGCTATTTATAGACGGCATATAAACGTCGATCGTGGTTGCGGCTTTATAGCAGTATTCTTAGCACGTATGTTTACTGTACAAAATACACGAACTCAAAAAATTTGGTTGCCTACAGTCGTGGAGCGTGCCCGTAAACTAGCTGTAGACTGTGAACTTGAATTTGACTGTAATATGGGTCCTGAAGAGCTGAGAAGGGTAGAACAGGAAATGAATGTCCGCATAGTTGTGTTTGGGTTGGATGATCGTCGTAGGACTGTGTATGTTTTTAAAAGCTGTGTGAGAGATCGTACAAGACCCCTACTTATTTTAGGATTGTCAGGGACAACGTATCTCCCCATCCGTAATATAAGATGGCTTTACGCGAGTTATGACAAAAGTCGAAAATATGGGAGACATCATGATTTGTGTAAGAGGTGCCTCGAGTTTGCGGATGATATAGTGAGACATTGTAAAGAATGTCACATCATGGTATGTGAGCAGTGTAAAAGCACCAAATGTGAAAGCCGTGTAGTTGAAGCTGAGAAGAGAGACTGTGATGTGTGTAGACGCACATTTTTCAATAATAGCTGTTTTGATTTCCATAAATCAATTGGCACGTGCAGGAAAATGAGAATCTGTGAATGTGGTATGTTTCACACAATGGATAATTGGGGAAAATTTAAGCACAAGTGTGACGTAATTCACTGTCCTACATGCCAGGAGGAATATAAGGCGGATGGAGTAAAGCATGTATGTTATATGAAAGATGCTAAGCCTAAAAATAACCCTTGTATAACTGTACACTACGATATAGAAACATATACGAACGCTGAAACCAAAGAGGTAATTCCACATTTACTTGTGAGCCAGACTATCTGTGATGAGTGTATGGATATCGAATGTGACGAGTGCCCCAAATGTGGTAAACGGACAAACGTTTTTAAAACGAATGTCAGCGATAGTCCTGTGAAACTATTTGTGTCCTATATTGTCAAGTTAGCCGACAAGTTCAAAAAAATGACTGTGTATATTCTCGCCCATAACGGGGCAAAGTTTGACACGCAGTTCCTTTATAAGGAGTTGCTTGAACACGAATCCTCTGAGATATTTACAGGTGATCCATTGAAAAGAGGCAACAAATTAATACAGATGCAGATAAGAGGCAATGTACAATTTAAATACTTTATTATTCACACCTTGTAAATTAGCAAAGCTACCCAAGGTGATGGGAGTAGCAGCTGAAGTTTCCAAAGGATACTTCCCTTACACTTTCCTCACCAGCGAGACTTTAAACTACGTAGGCCCACCACCCCCCAAACATTATTTTGACTGTATGGATGAACGTGAAGACTTTGATCGATACTACGACAGTTTTAATGAAAGTAACCCTTATAATATAGCTGATGAATGTGAGCGTTATTGCGTGAATGATGTGCGCGTGCTTAGAGTATGTTTCCAGGCCTTTAGAAGGATGTACATAGCCCGTTTCAAATGCGATCCACTGCAAGTCGCAACCACCATCGCATCATTATGTTTTACGGTGTTCAAGAATAACTTCATGCCGAAAGACACCTTAGCCATTATTCACCGAAACAATCCCCGCAGTTACGGGCACAAGGCTATTTACTACAGCAACAGCAACAGACAGGTGTATACATAAAGCACGCCCGCAACACGGGTGAAGTACCCATTAAGATTAATGGTCGTGTTTTTTGGGTTGATGGGTTAAGTGAAAACCGTGTCACTGGTGTGAAGACTGTGTACTCCTTTAACGGTTGCTGGTGGCATGGATGCCCCCGTCCTGAGTGCGGAATCACCGGAGATATCCACGGTAGGTCTCCTGCCGACTGTCTTGCATCGACCCGCACCCGCGATCAACTTATAGGATCACAGTTCACTCACAAAGTCTTGTGGGAGCATGAATATGATGCACGGATGGAGACAGACGAGGTGTACCGTGAGGAAATAAAAACGATCAAGCGTTCAATGGTGCTGGATCCTCTCAAATGTGGTGATAGCTTGTTTGGAGGACGTACAAATCCTTTCAGACTATACTTCCCACCTACGGAGGGCGTGAAGCTCCATTACTACGATTTCTGTTCTTTATACCCATACGTGATGAAGAGCAATCCGTACCCCGTGGGCGCTCCTGAGAAACTGGTGGGACCTAGCCTACCCTCCATCAATGAATTTTCAAAAAATTTGAATGATCGTTACTTTGGGCTCTCTTTCGTAGACGTACTCCCCCCACGCAATTTATGGATGCCGATCTTACCTGTCGTTATCGACGACAAGCTCATGTTTCCCCTGTGCGTGAAGTGCGCGGAAGAGGATAACGGCGAATGTAACCATATACCCCACCAGCGTAAGATCAGAGGCGTATATACAAGTCCTGAGTTGGCCCTAGCCGTGCGCCATGGTTATAGAATACTGAAGATACATGAGGTGTGGAGGTTTCAGAAGCTACCCAACCTTTTCACACCATATATAAACACCTTTTTGAAGGATAAGGTTGAGGCATCAGGGTATCCGCGAGGAGTTGATACCGAAGATGAAAAGTCTGCCTATATTCAACGTTACCGCGACCGCGAAGGTATACAACTTGATCGTGTCCAAATTGTAAAGAATCCTGGCAAGCGCTTTAGTGCAAAGTTGTCTAAACAGTCTATGGGGAAAATTTGCGCAGAATACCGGCAGAGGGAGCATTCATTTGGCACAAAGTTATAGCGATGTCTGGGATTATGCCAATGCCCCCGATAAAGAGGTCATGGAGATCGTAAATGTAGATAATACTTACGTAATAAAGTACAACAACACTGAATTTGCCACAGATACCTCAAGGGTTACAAACATACCTGTGGCCAGCTTCACAACAGCCTACGCCCGTATAAAACTTTGGGGGTCTATTGCATTCTCTTGGGCGGAGAGTATTGTATGCCGATACAGATAGCGTGATATTCACAGAGAGGGAGGGTGAATACATGCCCACTATTGGGGAGTTCCTCGGCGAGCTCACTGATGAGATCAAGGATGAGTATGGGGACAACGCATACGCCGACTCTTTTGCCTCAACAGGACCTAAGACTTATGGGGTACGGGTCAGGGTGGGGGAGGAAATGAAATATATCGTGAAGGCAAAGGGTATTACGCTCAACCATGCGAATCGGGAGGTTGTTAACTTTGAGTCGTTGAAGGATCTAGTATGTTTGGATGAACAACCTCCCCAACTAATTGTAGGCACCCACAATTTTCGGGCGCAGAAGCTGGGGGGCGTGAAGGAACTTAGGGGTACGATGGTGTGCCGTAACACCTATAGGAAACGTTACCAGTTACCTGGTACCTATGATACCGTACCCTTTGGATACCAATGATGCTTCTAACTCACACGTCTTGTATATAATCGTATCTATTTGTAAATATATATATATATAACTTGAACATCTCGTTTATTAAATCGTATTTGTAAATATATATAACTTGAATATCTCGTTTGTTAAATAAATCATGTTTCAAATAGCGTTTCACTTTCTCCTTTGTGTGTGTGTGTGTGTGTGTGTGTGTGGTGTGTGCAGGTGAAAGTTCTAAGCTCCGCCCACTGTAAGACCGTGAGTCATGCTACTATCTGGGAGTCCCTGCGTGGTCAGTCGACCGCAGTAAGCCCGAGAGATCAGACGTGTATTCAGATCAGACGTGTATTCAAATGGCTACCTTTAATATTACTTGCACAACGTTTACGAAATGGTATTCAGTAAAGTGCCAGGATGTGGTGGATACCGAAAAACTTCCTATTCCTCCCTCCTATGCCTCTTTTAAAAACACATTGGATTGTGCGAAGTTCCAAGATGTACAAATACTCTACGGATGTTCTGGTGAGACCGTTGAAGGCTTTCGTTGCACAGACGATGTGCTGAAGTATACTGCAGAGCTAAACTTTATAAAGTCTCACATACACCGTGAAGTAAAAGAAACAACGCGTGCAGAAGAGAAGCAGCAGGTATGGATAATGAGTCTTGCTGATGGGTGGTGTGACAAGCGGTATTACGTCATGCTACACCATGTCGATTACTCATACCCTACGACTGAAAATGTGAATCTCGTGATCATGGACAATCTTAAGTATTTTTATCACTATATTAACATATATCATGATGAGGTTCGTAGTGAGGTTGTGGCTAGTGCCCTGCGTGAATTTTTAACAGAGTTTAGAGACGAGTATCGTTTGATGGGCAGAAAGGAAAAATATGAACATATGTTCCTCTCAAATAGTGCGCCGGAGTGTGGAGATGTTTAGTAAAACATAAAATGTTCTTAGTTCTTATCCAAACTGTCTGGTGCGTAGGCTGGTAGTGATATTCTTGTACCGAAATATGTACAACAATTCGACTCGCGGTCATACGAACAAGCCCATTCACGTATCATCGAGTCAGCCGCCCGTCGAACCATTCCTGCCTACCTGCGTGCCTCACACGGCTCATAGTTATCTCAGAGCTTGAGCCGAGTGGACGTGCGCTCCTCGAATACGATGGAACTTCCTTTGAGCAGCATTCTCAACGCCTCGTACGATGTGTCCGTGACGAAATCGTTGTGCGTGTTCAGGCGTAATTCCGTTACCATTAGCTATGTACTGGAAACGGAATGTAGACCGACAAACAAACGGGTTTTTTAAGTATCGAGGAGATGAATAGAATCTTTGTGATAGTTGAGAAGTGGAGTGAAGATCGTTATAAAATACCTGCTAACGTAGGTACAAGAAGAGAGCAGATTAGTGACGCACCCTCATACGCCGTTGTATGTACGTTGTGTATAAATAACGATCGGCCGTGCATTGATATACGGCTGATGTGGAAGAATGCTTCTGATAATAACGCTCTTGTTCCTACGCGAAACCGTTTCATCCTCGACAGAATGTTTGAAATCGTCGGATTCCGTAAACTGAAACCTATATTAGACGCGCGTGTTACGGACATGCTTTATTTTGATACAGTACTTGAATACGCCTACACCGCTCTGCTCGATGGGTTTACCGAGTGTAGGGCTGGTGAGAATGGTCTAGAGCTGGACGTTTATTTAAAAAGTTTAGACTCTTTGAAATACCATGAACTTTGGTACAAAGCAATTGATCGGTACAAGGCTGAGCTCACCTACACCGTTCACCCTGAAGAACTATTTCTTTATATAACGCGCAGTTGTCGTAACGATTTAGAAGATTATTTCAATTGCCGCTATGTTGAGTGAGTTCACGATTGAAAAGCTCGAGTCGGTAGAAATAAACCCTCGATTGGAAAAGCGTGTTTATAAACTTGTGTTTAATAATGTAGCTAACGATGAACTCTTTGTGCGTGCTTTTGATTGTATTCTAGACGTATTTAAAGATGACTTACCAACCGGTTGTAAAGTGGGAACAAAAATAGTACTGAACGATATGAAAGCCCTTCATATCGAGTACAGGTTTCCCTATACTTTAAGCGGTGAAATATTATTAAGCCGCATATACTGCGTAATGCAGAGCAATAATGATGTAATTGTAAACTCGATTAAGACCGAGTTTAGTATTTTGAAAAAAAAGTGAATTGTATTTATATATATATTTTGCTTGACATTTCTCCTGTACTGTTATGTACATATTTCTATTGAAGTGTATATTTATCTCTATTTGAAATGTATATTTTAATTTATATATATCCATAATTGTGTGTATATATTTCCTGTACTGTTATATGCATATTCCTCAATTGAAATGTATATTTATTTTCTATATATTTATAATAAACAGAATGATGCAATGTTGTTTTACTTAATTGTTATGCCTTCTACTACCGGTATTCTTTTAAGAAATATAATAATGTATACAATGGTATCTGATGGAACGAAATCTTCTAATTGGAGAGAACTCACCATAATAATGGGTAAAAGTGGTATCTGGCAACTCAAGCCATTTACAGCCAACTGGCTGATTAGGCGTATATAATAATGTATACAATAATACTGCTAAAAAGAGGTATCTGGCAACTCAAGCCATTTACAGCCAACTGGCTGATTAGGAGTCTATAATAATGTATACAATGGTATTGCGGTATCTGGCAACTCAAGCCATTTACAGCCAACTGGCTGATTAGGAGTCTATAATAATGTATACAATGGTATCGCTAAAAAGAGGTATCTGGCAACTCAAGCCATTTACAGCCAACTGGCTGATTAGGAGTCGATAATAATGTATACAATGGTATTGCGGTATCTGGCAACTCAAGCCATTTACAGCCAACTGGCTGATTAGGAGCCTATAAAACAACGCCTACTCGGCTGAAGTCCTGCCAGGTGAACACCTCTCCTCCTCCTTTCTCTCCTCCTTCTTCCTCTTGGGGGATAACGCCGCCTCCAAGTTTTCCTTGTTGCACCTGCAGCATCCCCCCTTTGGGGGAATTTTTTTCCTTCTTTTTTTTCCTTTTTTTGCACCCCTCCCCCCTTGCAACAACACACACACCCTTTGCAACAACCCACCCCCTTTGCAACATTACGTCATCACTTGCAACATTCTTGCACTCTCCCCTTTTGCGGCTATACTACTCATGTACACCCTCTATTACATTTGGCAAGGTAAGATTACTATTGTTAATTTTATTAACCTCCTTTCAGAATTCCCTACTGGAACTATTGCTATTGCCTAATTTCCTGGCTAGAGATTCTCTTCGAAGATTCTCTTCATTTTTCCTTATAAATCTAAGAGCACCCTTGAATCTAGCACGAGTTATATTTTCCAGTTGGAAGAGTTTCCCCTGCCTAGGTTTCCCCATAGCAACCCATTCCACGTCAATATAAAATGTTATTTTGAACAAATTGTTACTCCTCTTTTAACAAAAACTTTTTGCTCATCACTTACTCAAGACACGTTTTTATGCATGATAATAATTTGTTACTTTCACTTATATTATCATATATACAAGACACGTGCTGAAATTACATATCTTGTCATTTACTAGTTTTATGTATTTGTAGTGATGAAGTGTTATGTAACACTTGAGGTAACACCCCCCCCCCATGTAACACTGTAACACCTGGCCTAACACCCCCCTCCACCCCCTTCTACGTTACATAATTTTTGAATGGCCCCTAAAGTATCTTAAGAGTTACTTAAGGCCTACGATGTCAGAGAAAGATTAAACGTCTTGCTTTATTATTCGTTCATGAGTATAATAAATTAAATATTGACGAAGTTATTGATGAATTTGCCAGTAGTAGTCGACTACTTGATTTCAAAGCGTAGGCTCTGCATAGTATAACTGATTTTGTGATCAAACAGTCTCTTATTTGTATTTGGGTTAAATACGATTTATGTTATTTTAAGTTCTTTTTTCAACTAAAACTAAACTAGTTTTAGGATCTTATGACTGTCAATGTAGTAATTTGAGTAATATACGAATAAGCAAGACATATTGATATCTTCTCTCTTTCATGTGCATATTATTCAGGGATATCTACTATACAAGCAGTTGCATATACTAATTTAGCGAATATATCACTACAGTCCACAAATTCCATGCAATTGTTTAAACTTTCGGTACAGAGTAAAAATCGCATGTCCATCATTGACAAGTTTATATTATACTAGCGGGTTACCCGGCGTTGCCCGGGTTTTTGCAACCCGCCCTTCGTGCGGGTTGCAAAAATATCCCAGCTGAAGGTCGAATATTTTCTCTTTAACCAAACTATTACGACTTAACCTAACCAATCGTCAAGGGCGTACAATTAACCCTTCGTGCGGGTTGCAAAAATATCCCAGCTGAAGGTCGAATATTTTCTCTTTAACCAAACTATTACGACTTAACCTAACCAATCGTCAAGGGCGTACAATTAACCTAAAAAAAATAAATAAAAAACAATAAATTTTTTTTTATTTATTTATTTTTATTGAGAGAAGAGGATTCTTTATACTGTACGGCATTGACGATTGGTTAGGTTAAGTCGTGCTATTTTCGTTAAATTTTATTTATAAAATAAATAAATAAATAAATAAATAAATAGCACCATTAAATTCCTTGTAAAAAACTGGTTATTATGAAGTTATTTTAAAATTTGTAAGTTCAACCGTTTGGTTTTCTATAGCGAATAACTAAACAAATAAACAAACTTCCTCTTTTATTATATAAATAATAAAATAATATATATATATATATATATATATATATATATATATATATATATAAGAAAAATGCAGGACATTCAAAATTCAGTGAACAGGTAATACTGCATTTTATTTTATACAAAAAACACAGGAAATCCAATCTCAACTCTCAGCCTATTTTTCAAAGGTAAAATAGAGAGGATTCACAGTCTCTGCTTTCGAGCCTTAATTTCTGCAAATTGATCAATGACCTCATCAAAATTCACCTTCTTTGCATATTCATGTTCAATTGGAAGTAAAGCCAGATTTGTCAATCTTGTCTGACTCATGGTTGAGCGAAAGAAATTTTTTATCAATTTCAATTTGGAAAAACTTCTTTCACATGAAGCAATAAACACACAGACAGTCAAAAAGAATCTCAAACACAGTGACAAGCTTCGCAAAGATTCACAAAAATCCCATTTCACAATAAACTCCAGAAACTGCAATGCTGTCCATTTCTTTGCCTCTTCAACGCTGATTTTGGCAGCTTCCAAATGCCTCCGAAGTCGTCCAATTTCCACACTGATATCTTCATCAGAGAATTCATCGAAAATGAGTCAAATTTGGAATATACTTCCGAAGTTCTTCTGTTGCAACAACCAAAGTGTTTGGCTGAATAACAGCGAAGATTGACAGAATTTGATCCATTGCCTTAGAACGAATTTCCAATTCTTAATGAAGGCGATCAAGACATTCAAACATAGCCTTTTTTACTTCCTCTGGCAATGTGAGACCAGCATCCTTTGCCATATCTCCTGGCATCCTTTTTCGGAGCTTTACTCTCCCTCTTCTCTCCATAGAAATGTCCATTTCCTCACACTTTGTAGTTGCATAATGAATGGCCCTCTCCACAATTTCATTGCACTGATCTTCAAGAAACAGTTTTAGAGCTTGGAGCTTCACGATGCACTTTTCAAGGCTGATTCCAACTGTTTGCAAATACTTTTGTGTGAGATTAATTTCTTCCAGGACTTCACACCAGAAAGAAAGGTAACTCAAAAAAGAGAAATCACAGACAGCAGACAGCAAAATCTGAGCTGATCCTCTTGTGTCCACATTTTCTTTGGGATCGCACAGTACTTCAAGGGTTGAGGTCAGCTTTTCAAAATTTGCCTTCACTGGTTTCACAGCCTCATATTGAGCACTCCAGCTTGTCTGGGAAAGTCTTTTGACTGTCATGCCTACATTCTCCATCAGCACTTCCCATCGATGAGTTGAGACTGAAAAGAAGGAACAGACTCTCTCCAAGGTTAAAAAAAAAGTCACACATGAAGAAACGGTTCCAAATGAGTGCACTCCGCAAAGGTTCAGAGAATGATTTGCACAAGGCAAAAACAAAGCCTTGGGATTAATCTCTCTGATCTTTGAGTGAACACCACCATGAATCCCAGCCATAGTTGCAGCGTTGTCATATCCTTGACCACGGCACAGGTTTATGTCCAGTCCATCTCTCTCCAGATGTCTCAGGATATCCCCTGTGAGCTCAGCAGCAGTCTTTCCGGCAATAGGGAAGAAGCCCAAGAATGATTTCTTTACTTCAGCTTTGTCACATTCAATATGGACGTATCTGATCACTTCACACATCTGATCAGTGTGGGACATATCAGGAGTGCTGTCAAAATGAATCCCAAAATACTTCGCTTTCTTGATATCGGCCACTATTTTCTCTTTGACGTAATTCCCCCAAAAGGCAAATGAACTCATTCTGAATCTTTGGAGATAAATACGAAGCCACTCTCCTCCCAGATGGAATAGAATGCTTAATCCTTACAAAATGTTCTTTCAATATTGGATCATAATTTGACAGCAACTCTACCAATTCCATGAAGTTTCCTTTGTTTGCTGATGACATGTCCTCTTTGTGACCACGAAAAGGAAGATTCTGGTGAGCCAGAAACAAGGTTACGTCCAAGAGGCAATGTAAAATATCACTCCATTTCTTTCTCTCCTTGTCCATTGTTGCTTGATGAACTTGATCAATGGTTTTTTGAAGCTTCAACCCTACTCTCAAGGTCTTCCATTCTCTAGGCATGAGAGATGCTGCTCAGAAGTCTCATGGTCAGACACCTTTGGGTTTAGCTTCCACCATGCTTGAAACCCAGTGACAAAGCTGGATGTTTCAATTCCTTTGTCATCAAGAGCAAACAGTCTGCAGCAAAAACAAAAACTTTTTGATGGAGAGTAAACCATCCATGTTCTCTAAACTTTCTCACTATTTGGCATAGCCTTATAGAACCATGCAGTGGTCAGCTGTCGACTCTTCCCTTTGGATTTCTCTCCTTGTCTTTGAACTGCACTGAAAGGTCCATCCGTATTTTGGAAGGGTTCACTTCCCCTCTTAATAAGATTAACTCTCAAGTCATTTGGAACCGGGATTGGCCAAGCAGCGACATCAGAATAAATTGAAAATCTATCCGTCTCCTCTTCTTCATCAGAGTCTTTCTCCTGTTGGTGTCGACTTCTGCTGGCGTCTCCTTCCTCTTCATCAGTTTCACTGCTTTTAGAAGATGAATTGCCATCCTCCAATCCTTGCTCTCTCTCATTTGAATCCTCTTGTGAAGATGCTTCTTGTATTTGCCCTTCAGATTCATCAGGCTGAATATCTTCAGGATTTTCTCCTATTACACTTGATGTTGAAGGCGTCACATACTTCAAAATTGATCCGGACATCGCCTGAGCCACCTCTTCTCTTGCCTTCTTCATTTTTCTTTGTTGGAATCCACTGGGTCGATTTCGCTTCATAGTGGATGTTTTCTGCAAAATTTTAAAATCAAAAGGTATAAAGCATGAACATGCATAACAAGCATGAACTATTATGACTTGAAATACATTAACTGAACAAATTGTCTGTGATTATTATTATTATTTTTTCGGGGGGCGGGGGGTAGTGCAAGCAACTCCTAAAAAAGCAGAAAACTATGAGCATTACTCACAAATAACTAGACCACTGCCAAAATGAAAATTAACAGTATATCCAGTAAATAAAAAAGTAAAAAATATTTATTACAACAGAAAAGCTTCAAACAAGTGGTTCTCAAACTTTTTCCAACCAGATACCCATTGAGTTATCAGATTATCAACCCAGACAAGCAGAGACAATTAATTACACTGGTCAACAAAGATTTTTCATCAGAGTAACATTTGTGGTGGCTGGGTAGCATTTTTCACGCTGATTCCAAAACTGCATTCAGATTTTTTCTAGCACGTATAGTTTTCAAGATGAAGGCATATATATAACTACACAGATTTAACCATTTTAAATAGGCAAAATACTAATATTTCAACATTTGATTGTGTTTATTTTATTGTTTTTTTAGTTTGTTCATCTTATTGATTTCAATTATCTTAATTATACATCTTATGTATTTCAGGTGTGAGCTTCTACGTCTAGCAGCATTGTGATTCAGGCAACAACGCCGTGCTTTGTGTGTCAAAAGATCAGTTCAGTCCAAGAACTTGTTGTGTCAAGTTGGTGTACATTTTTTTTGAATTTATAGTTTGCTCAGGTCAGTCAACATGCCTCGACAATGTAAGAATGACCCCTGAAAGCAGTTCTTTTGCATAATGGTAATATAATGCCACCCATCCCCATTGCCCATTCCGTCCATCTAAAAGAGACATATGACAATATGGATATACTACTGAAGGCAATCAAATACGACAGTCATCAATGGAATGTTTGTGGAGATCTAAAAGTTATAGGAATGCTTATGGGTATGCAGTCAGGATTCACAAAATTTTGTTGTTTCCTTTGCCTGTGGGACAGTCGCGCCACTATAGAACATTACACCAAAAGTGACTGGCCACTTAGGTATACATATGTCCCAGGGATAAGCAATGTCCAGTCTGTCCCTTTAGTGGATCCCCAAAAGATCTATCTGCCACCTCTTCACATTAAACTTGGTTTAATGAAGAATTTTGTTAAAGCAATGGGTAAAGTCAATTCTGAAGGGTTCCAATACCTTTCAAGGAAATTTCCGAAGGTTACTGCAGCAAAATTGAAGGAAGGAATTTTTGTTGGGCCACAAATAAGGGAGGTTTTGAATGACACTGAATTTGAAAAAGTCCTAAGTCCGCTGGAATTAAAGGCTTGGCTGGCGTTCAAATGGATATGTGAAAACTTTCTTGGAAGCAACAAGTCACCTGCGTATAAGGATGGAGTCAAGAACCTCCTTGATGCCTTCAAAGAAATGGAGTGTCGAATGTCGTTAAAAATTCACTTCCTGCATTCCCACTTAGATTTATTTCCTGAAAACCTTGGTGCAGTGAGTGACGAGCAAGGAGAGCGCTTCCATCAAGATATTCAGATGATGGAGAAGCGCTACCAAGGATATTGGAATGAAAGCATGATGGCGGACCATTGTTGGATGCTGTATCGTGACAATCCAGGCCAAATTTACAAAAGGAAATCACACTCACAGCGCTTTTAATAAAATAATGTATATATTCTTTATTTATAAGTACATTGAATAAAGTATATGATGTATTTGTTGTTTAGCATTCCTAAGTGTGATCTATACATCCATAAATTTTCTTATAGCAATATCAAAAACTTAAAAATATCAAAACCAGTGTATCTATATAACTCTACGTGCTAGAAAAAATAAAACCAGATTCGGAATCAGCGCGAAAAATGCATTAAGAAAAGTGTGATCATGTTTGTGATGAGAAAATAAAGTTTCATTTTGTTGGCCAGTGTTATCATTATTATTACCATTATTAATTATCATTATCATTTATAAACACTTAAACATCACTAAGATACCACATTGTCAAAAATTACTGGACACTGGTATAAGTACCATGATATTGTTATAAACACCAGCAGTTTATGCTTTATCATAATTATTAATGAAACATACCTCGCTAACAAGTGAACAAGACTTGGAATGTCAGTTGCAGCCAGCTGGCTATGCTCAACAAACTGATGACTAAACCGTCAACAAACGTTCACCTTTCGATGTAATTTTTATCAAATATTTAATTTTTCGTTTGTAAATTTTGTATTGACAATAAAAATAAAAATTTATTTTTAGTGGAAATTAACATTAAGCTGTTGTAATAGTTTAACATTTTTAAATTTTTTTTCTTACTTTGGCGAATTTTTCATTTGGTTTGAAAACTTGTACTGGTATTTCAACTCTCCCGATGGCACCCCCCTTCCTCCGGGCTGTTACCCAGGGAGGACCGCCCTCTCGCAACTCCCTTAGTACGCCACTGCCAGTCATTTTACATAAATGGCAAGTTTTGAACAAATAAAATATTTTATGAAAGCTGAATTTTTTTTCTCTCTAATAACATAAAATTTGTTGTGTTTGAAAAGGAAAACCGAAATTAGAGAATAAAAGTAAAATCGAATCAAAGACGAGACATTAAAATAGTATTCCATTATAATTACCTCGAGCATTTTCTTTGAAATGAATAATGATATAAAAAAATGGAGTTAAGGGGAACATTTATTTGTTTATTTTTAATGACTTTGTGTTTAACTGATTTTTTATTATAAGACTTATATCTTAAACTACATATAACAAATGCTTGTGTAGTTTAATTATCTTTTTTTTCATTTTATCACACTAACCTCGATAGGCCCAGTTGGCTTCATGTTTTCCAAATGTAATACAAACAATAAACAAAACATCTTTATTCATAGCCATCAACATAACATAGAAGTACAATCTTACGTATACACTGAACTTAATACACAAATAAGCCGTAGAGTTGCCATTCGTCCGTATTTTCCCGGACATGTCCTCCATTTAGGTCTCGAAATCTTCATCCGGAAGTAATTTTTAAAATTCTTCAAAAGTCCGGAATTTCAGCTTCCATCATTTTCTCCACGGAAAAAAACATGAAACTGTCCTGCATTTAAGGCATTTTAGCAATTTTCAACCATAATCTAGCCACTTTCGCTATATTATTTACGTGTGTTGACAACTATGACGGTGACCGGTGGTTGGCCAGTCTTTAACCTGCAGTGACAGTGTTTGATCTTAGTCTTTGTTGTGGGTTTGTCGCTTGTTGCCACAGCTAGTGCTTACGAATGCAAAAAACTTCTTTTTTTTTTCTACGTGAAGGTCAAAATATGAAAATAAAAACCCACTCTAATAGACAGAGTTTATTTCCACGACAGTTTCGACGCCCACTGACCCCCCCCCACCCACGGTGGGGGGGGGGGCAGGATGTCTTCGGGAACGTCCTCTTTTTTTGAATGTTCAGATATGGCAACCCTAAAATAAGGCCAACATAGACACTTACAGTAACCTAATATACTGTTTGATTAATTATCTGACAATTTTATGTATATTGTTAAAATTCAGAGCTGGGCATTTGCGGCATATTTTGCGGTACTGCGGTACTTGCGGTACCACCGCACTACCACCCCGGGCCCCCATAACGC